>VYZM01018850.1:571163-614571 GCA_013398915.1 Dromas ardeola | reverse complement strand
CACCGGCGGGGGCCGCCACCCGGGATCTGTCCCTGGGCGGGCGGGCACATCAAAAACTGGGGGGGGGAGAAAAAAAACCCACCCAGATTTACGAGGCAGGTAGATGGCGATAATTTTTAGCTGGGCACGGGAGCGTGTGGGTTTCCTGTTCATTAGGGCGAGGGTCTGGAAGCGCCGTGTCCTTCGGAGGGGAAACTTTTCCCCTTTTTCCCGTGGCTACACATGGTAAAAACCTGGGTAGTATAAAAGTATCCGAACTTATTAGAAATTACAAAAACATATTTTATTGGATCCATATGCTGCCTTCTACGTTTTCAGAGAGGCTTTATTAATGATTGAAACGCAGTCTTGAACAGCACAAAGCAACATTTGTCTTAAGAGAGTCCAGTCGGGGAATTTCTGTTTTATCTTACAGGTGCACTGAAATAAAAGCGAAAACTAGTTAACCGCAGTCAGGTTTACCCTCCTGCTTATTCAGAAATAACGGAGATAGGAATTTTCTTTCCAGTAACGACTTTTAATTGATTTTTATATATATATATATATATTAGAGCAGCAGCAAATACTGAATAAACTGGAACGGCTTGCAGGTTTATAAAATACAGAAAAGTACCTTTCATTAGCTTGCAGTCAGCTCGTCACTATATATTTTTTATTTTTTTTTTTCTTCAAGAATGAACTTTCTTGATAAAAGGCATGCCAAACGTGAGCTAAGAAGTGCATTTTTTTATGTTAAAACCACGGCATCGGTTAATTACTCCTTTTTCTCTGCAGAAGGAGCTAAATTGTGAACGTATTTTTTAAATTTTTTTTTTTAGAAATTACCTCGTAGATTCGTTTCTGCTTTCAATAAAGAAGTTTTACTATACCTTTCAAAGACAGAGTAACTCTTGCACTTCACCTTTAGTAAGTTGCAGACAGGAAGTCCCGTCTCAATAAAGACCATATTGTTGGGTTACAGCATGGCACGTTGGCTTTTATAACTGCATCCTTGAAGTGTTATAATTGTATCACCGTGTATTTAGCTTTCTAATTTGCTGCTACAGAAATGAGACACCGTTTGCTGCTGTCAGTTGAAACTCCAGTGGCAATTTGCGTTTCTGCAAGTGTTGGTTTTCCCGGGCGGAGGTGGTCTTTGCACATCTCCAGAAACATATTTCTAGATAGTATCTCAGACGGGCTTTAAATGTGTGTCCTGCTAAAGCGAAATCTCAAACCCAAATGATTTACTGTCTAACAATAAAGTCGAAATGATGTGGTAATAGCTGTACTCCCAAAGCGTATCCCAAAACATACGAAGCATTGTTCGAGTAAATGCACTTTAGAAATCTGTTTTGACATATCGAAAGGGCCATTTCATGGCTATGTAACTATAATCGTCCAAAAGGACTCTGTAGGCTAAAAGGAAGAACGAGAAAAATCCCACGAACCGGTTACTTTTCCTAAACAACCATTCCTGAGTCTGTTTCATATTAAAAATGACCTCTCTCTTTCCATGTTCAGGCGGATGTTTCCCGCAATGAGAGTGAAGATCTCAGGTTTAGACCCACATCAGCAGTATTATATTGCTATGGATATTGTGCCAGTGGATAACAAAAGATACAGGTATGGTGACTTTAAGGCAAAAAACATACGATGCAAGCCATAGGGAGCTTGGCTAGTGGAAGAAAACATTAACACTATATAAATTAGCCGAAGGTCGTGTTTAACTCTCCTTCAGATTCCCATTTTCATCTCAGTGCATTTAAAAAAACACAGATTGTGCCAAGTATGCAAAACCAACTAAAGTTTCTGTTCAAGCTCTTTATACGTTTGCCTTGTGTTGTTTATGTACTGTGGGCAGATGCTCGGGTTTTGGCTTTCAGGGAGCGCAGTTCTGGTGCGGTCAGGAAATCTTGTCATATTTTATTCCTCATTATGTGGGTGGGAATTATTTCCTATTAACAAATAAATATGAAAATGCACATTTTTTCTAGTGCTAAATGGCATTGATGTTAATTAATAACATTAATAGCAGTGATGTCTGATTTAATGTCATATAAGCTTTCTTGGTCATGCTTCAAATCGATTATATCATGTAATTTAAAGCTGTTTATCACTCAGATATTTGGTTGCTTGGATTCACAAAGGGTAATGTTTCAAATTCCTGTTTTTTAAAGAATTGATGGCATTATTGTCTGAAGAATAACGTGAGGAACAAAAGTAGTTGTTCTTCGAACATTTAAGAGTAAGAACTACGTGCTGAAAGTCTTGCTGTTTGGAGGGCAGTTGTGTTTCGAGGGAGAAAGTTGAACTCTGCTGAAAACCCCTGGTCCTGTAGAAAAGTTTGCAGGATCGGGCCTGCAGCAATTATTATTGTGAGTTGTAGGCGTTTTGTAGGTTTTGCTTTACGGATGCGATCCCATGCTCCGTAGTAGCCAGGAGGAGCCTGGCCAAGTAGTTCAGTGGAGGCAGGATCAGGTCCTTACCAATTGCTGGTTTGATTGTTTCAACCCTGTACTTAGTCTAATATAGGGAAAACCGCTGCAGATTTAATTGTAGAACTAGGAATATTTCAGGCTAAGACCAAAAGGTTGGTTCTGCAGGAATGCTGCCTTGTTTCCTAAGCAAACACTGCCCTGTGTTTTTTGCGTGTCCTTATCTCATTGACTGCAATTTTGTCCTTTTCTCGTGCGGTATATAAACCATTTCTTAGGACCATTTTACATTTTGTGTTTTTCAACAAGGTGCAGATACCAGAGCTGAGGATGTGCAGTACATACAGTTAGGGGAGGCTTTTCTGACTGTGTCGTAGAGAAAAAACGCTTTTTTTCTTTGGCCCAGTGCAGTGCAGCTCAAATGAAAGCCCTTTGCGTGCTTTGGTGCGTGTGTACATTGACTTAGCAATCTAAGCATATCATTCCTGGAGGGGCTGAGCAATTCCTTAACTCATAGAAAAAGCAAGGTAATTATTCCAAATTGAATAAGAATGTCAGTATTAAAAATTCAAAGGAGTTGTATTGAATATGAGTTGTTTAAACCTCATTTCATTTAAAATAAATACAGTCATAATGAGCTGTCTGCCCAGTGTGATACGTGGTGCCCAGATAACTGAAGTAACTTAACAAAAGTTAGGTATGAAGGACAGTATTTTCCTAGTTGGCAAACTAAAATTTCTATAATCGTGTACTGGTACTATGCTTTTAACCTTCCCGCTAAATATTAATGTTTCATGTTCCCCTTGATTCCACTTTTCATTCTTTGCTGTGCAATCTATGATTTATTTTTTTTTTTATTGCTGATTGTTATTTTAAATTTGGCTGTTCATGTGGCTTTACAAACTGTCTTGCAGATCTTTAGATTTGAAAGATACAACAGCAGTCACATATGGAGCCTAGTCTTTAGCTGTCAGGGAAGATAGCAAAACTAAATGGAAATGAAGAAAATTACAGCTAGGTCTAGATTTCTGGCAAAATTGGACCCTGTTGTAAATACTTGGAAGTGTTTACATGAAACTGTTGCTCAAAATATTTTACGTGTGTTTATGACTTCAGTTACTTTTGTAGGGAAAGCATGTATTTAGTATAAACCAACAAACATAAAATAAATGAAAAATGTTACAACAGTTGACTGTGTGATCTGGGGCTGAGAGTTTGTCACCAGGAGAGAGTTTCACCGCCACTCCAGACCTCAGTTTTACAGCTTGATATGGATTGTACGGAGCGATGCCTGTATTGGATCATTTTGTTTTCATTTCCAGTTACGTCGTTTGTCTTTTTCTAATAAGGAACTGAATTGTTCAAACAAGTGATTTGATAAGGTTTTTATTGTTTTTATTAAAAAATATAGCTGAATTACTGGAATTTTACTGTACTTGAAAAATACACCTTCAAGTTTTTAATTGGTGCTTTTAAAATTGCCCTGTGAAGTGTCTGCTTTCAAAATAAGTTTTCTACCCAAGCAGGCGCTATTTTTATTAGAAAATGACTTTGTCAGCATTGGCCTATCAAATGAAATATGGGCTGTGTTTTTTCATTTTTAAGCCTTTCTGCAATCCTATTCCAGAAAATTAATATGGTCTTGCAGAAAGAGCAAGAGCATAGTCTGACATAGTTTCATTATTTTCCCCAATCATAACGTTCTTTCCCTTCAATAGCTTTATTTATAGACTCTTATATTAGACTCAACATGTTAAACCTTCCAAATATGGAATTACTACTCAATTTGATAAATGGGGGACTAGATTCTTCCCTGCTTGCTGATGCCTATTCAGAGCGGAGCTGCAGCAATCAATGAACTGACACCAGCTTAAAGCTCAGTGTGGAGCCTGGTGTTAAGGCTGTTACTGATTTTAAGATGACTAAGGTCAGAGCAGAGCCTTACTTCTGCAGATACCAGAACTATGTTTTGAAATTAAAAAAAACCCCACTTTTACTTATTGTCCTTTCACGTTTTGTTAATCGGTGGGTTCTTGCTGTACGTATGGGCCCTAATTTATTAATAATTAACAGGTCTGATTGATAATTTATTTCGGGTTTGGTGGCTATAGGTATTTGTTATCTTTTTATAGGTATGTTTATCATAGCTCCAAGTGGATGGTGGCTGGTAATGCCGACTCCCCGGTGCCGCCTCGTGTTTATATTCACCCCGATTCACCCGCCTCTGGGGAGACGTGGATGAGACAAGTGATCAGCTTCGACAAACTGAAGCTTACCAATAACGAGCTGGACGATCAAGGGCATGTGAGTACTCGCTCTTCTGCAGGATTATATGTAAGCACATTGCTCAGCCCTGGAAGATTCTGACGTACAGCTTCAGGGTGCCAGAAATAGGCTTGACTTTTCAAAGCTGTTTTGGAACTTTACCGTCCAGATCTAAAATCTGCTTACTTTCTGCTCCGATAATTAACTGCTTATTAGAGCCTGCTGTTTTACTCCCCCCTCAAAAACAGAACTCCTCCTGCAAAGTTAGACTTTACAAGGCTAAATTGCCTAATACGAAGGGGCAGAATTGCTCTCATGTTTTCCCACTGAGTGTGTTACTCGCAACTTCTGCTCCGATCAAAAAGGACGCTTAAATTCACAAGTGGCCAGAAGAAACATTAATAGTGTGTAATAACTTCATGTGAATAAAAATACACTTAACTATTTTCTTAACCTAAACATTTGTGTGAAATCCCATGAGGTGTTAATAATTGCAGTCAAAAACGAACAACATGGGAGCTGGGTTTGCTCCGATAATGATTTATTACATACCTTATGAAGCAAGACCCTTTCACAGCTGAGGCTCATTACTTCTGAAAAAACTGGCGAAGACGTATGCAGTTTGAGTGTTCTGTTTGCAAGTTCTAAATTGTTTAGTTATGACATTATCTAATGTGACAAAATGTGTTATGTTAATATTTCCTTTTCTCTTCAAAACTGTTGAAACATGACAGATGTAAGCCAGTATCTTTCCAGCAATCCCTGAAATAGTTTTACTTGACACCTTAGGAAATAATTAAAAAATGAGAATTGTTTTCAGTCGGGGTGAAGTCTCTAATTTTGCAGAATCCCTTAATAAACGGCAAATGTTGGCTTCCTTTCAGAAGGAGCATCGAGTTCCAAGTGGTAGAGTTTTAAGATGTCGGAGGCAAGTTTTGAGACGGGATGTGGATTCCGTTGTCCGTAGCGTAGCCCGATTTATTAACCAGGATACTTTCTCCTTCACGGAAGGGAGTGAAAGAAAACGTACCTGGCACAGAGAACAAAGATACTACATGCATCTTTCAGTATAGTTGTAACTCTGTGACATTAAGCCAGGTATTTCGTCAATACATAGTCCAAGTTTAAGCACGAGGTATTTTTTCCTCCGTTTGTGTTTGCAAAGGAGATTAACGTGAGACTCTGGTCAAATGGTGCAGGAGCTACAGCTTTTATGTTACAGAGGCAAAAAAAGCCCCTCTTTCCTGTAAGGCTGTTCATAATTTTATTGTGCTTTTCCTTAAAAAGAATGTGGGGATATTCACATCTCCTAAGTTAGCAGTGCTTTTCTTTTGGTTTGTAAGAAAGACTTTTGACATTGCTTCTTTCCAGAATTACAGTTGTGGGGTCTCATTTGGCAGTGTCCGTCTGAGTTAAGGTTAGCACTCTTAGTTCCCTTAGTTTTCCCAGCGTTTGTGTGTTTGCGACTCTTCTTGAGTGGGAGCTGCTTTCTCCGAGTCCTGACTCCGTTGTAAGGGCTTAAAAAAGTGAAGCGGATGCGAATCGGTAAAATGTCACGTTTTCCAAGGGCGAGCGGGCAGGCCAGCTGGATTTTGTACTCACTCATTTCCGAGGGGTGATACGTGGGTACCGTAGTCCACCGCAAACTGTGATAAAATCTCGGCTATGTAGAGAATTGTATTACTGTATTTTTTCCATCCCAGATCTTAGCTTTGTTTTTATGCTGAACTGAAACCTGTGTAGTGTACACAGCACACCATTATTGATAATGTTGGGGGGATATAAATTTTCTGGTCTTTAGTTAAGTGTTTCGATTTGGAAACTAGTGAAGCAAAGCCCTAGTACAGCGATTTGAGACACATTGAACTGATTCAGAGCTACGGCAGAGCCCCTCCTCCCCAAAATGGAAATTTAAGTATTAAAATAAAAGGACAAAAGAAGGATGACTGTAAAATAATTTCATATTTCTCAAATCTGGGAAATTGCAAACATGTCATTCATAATTACCAGAAAAGGCAAAAGCAGAAAGCAGAAAAGTGTCTCTTCCAATGGGTACATTTTTTCTTTTAAAGCTATGGTAGTGTGGAATGCTGTATTGAAAAAGCTATGTAGCCTCTGAATGCCTCCAGCAATAATGGAAAACGAATAATCATATTTTGTGATGAATATAAAAAACAATTGTTTCTCATAAGCAGGAAGGAACCATTTTTCTCAAGAGGGTACCAGGGGAGGGATGGGGGATTAGAAGAGCTAGGGGTCAAGGCTGCACTGTCCCTCGAATATTTGTTTTTACGTTGAGTGTTCTGACTCTCCCACCCCTCTATGGGAGATGGGGTATATTTTAGATTATTAGAAAGTTGGGTTTTTTTCCCCTCCTGCTTAGCTAGAATGGCTCAGAGAAACCTCAATGGGGTTTCTACACCCTGCCATCATTCCTCCAGCAGTTCAAGCAGTGTTGGGCTTTAGCTGTTGTTCTTGATGTGTGCTTTCCACGCTGTCCGGTTCTGGGGCTTTAATCCTTGTCAAAATTGTTCCTTTATTCTAACCGTGCGCCTCAGAAGTATCAGCTTTTGCAGAGTTTTTGTGTTAAAATCCCAGGGCGAGGTTTTGATCTTGCGGGTGTTGAGGTAGGGAGCTGACATGATATCAACCCAAGGCCCTTGTACCTATTCCAGAGTATTACCTCTCTGAATCAGTGAAAGAAGTGACCCACATCCATGGGAATGGTGACAGGATTTGCAAACAGACGCTCAGGTAGTGTTCCTGTGCATTATTTATGTTGTGGTAGTAGTTCATGGCAGCCAGCTCCCCTCGCGTTGCGTTGGCCTGGGATTAGCTTCTTGTGAAAGGAGATCAACCATCTCTAAGATGACTCTCTTCGCTGCTCGAATGCTTTCCGGGCTCCTCGCTGCCGGCTGCTATTTTCATCAGTATTCTGAGTGGGAGTTTGTGACAATGGAATTTTATAGTGCTGTTCTGCGGAGAGATTTCGAAGTACATCTGCACGTAGGATGCTCTCTGATACAGGGCTTCCACTTGCAGGCTGAGGAGATCAAGCAAAATTTGTAAGGATGTGTTTGACTCGTGTATTTTTGACCTCAAAAAGGCGTCTCAGGGTGAATTCCCTACTTCGGAAAGACTGTGTGCTTATAGAGGCATTACGGCCCGATGGCACCATTTAGACACACACTGTGGCATTTGTATCTTTCATCTGTGCTGTGATGGCAAGGAAAAGTAAACCTGCGTTTTGCTGTTGACGCTGAGGAGTGCGTGTTCTGGGCGCTCTTTGTTAATGCCTCTCATCCCTCTCTCATCTGTGGAGTAAGTGCTGCATTGTCAAAGCAGTCTCTCCCTCCGGCTGGTTGGAGCTGGCTGATTTTTCTGTGTTGATGCAGTTTTTAATCTGAATTTCAGTAGAGGGGGAAAAGTCAATATTTTTGATGCTATTTTCCATGCTTTTCAACTGAGTATTTTTTGATGCAGAGAAACATCTTTTAACTTTTAGTGAAAATGAGGCTGTTAGCGTGTTAATTGTTCCTTGGTGGTTGGTATTTTTTTTTTTATTTTTTTTTTCCCATTTGAAAGTGGGGTGAGGCTGGAAGCAGAGGCAGACTGTTACTCTGCCCAGACTTGGCTCCAAGTAGCAAGCTCTGCTTACAGTCAATGGATAGTTATACGTCCTTGTGACAATGAAAAGCTGGGAAACATCAGCATTTGCACTTGCAGTTTTTGTCTTTGTGGAGAGGGAATCCATGCTCCTCGGCCCCACATGCTTCCCTGACTGCAGAAAGCCCAAATACATGGACTTTGCAGGGCGGAACAAAGGAGGATTTTTGGTGAAAACCGCAGCAAGGTGAGCACCCAGCAAGGTGGAGAGGTGGCTGTGTAATCTGTGCACCGCCGAGTTGCCAGGGATTGGCATCTCCCTCAGGAAAGAAGATGGGGTTTCCGCCTGTGTTGGCTGCGATAGTTGTGCCATGGCGCTGCCCGAGCCCAGGTCAGCTCTGTGGCCTCATCACGGCAGCATCTCTCAAAAGCCGTATTGCGAAGGTAATCCCGAAGGTAATCCCAGTTTTGTGTGCCTGAGGGTGCCTTGGCTGCCCTTGCTCCCCCAGCCTTGCCCTGCTGCCTACCTGTGGGCTCCCTGCTGTGGCGTCTTCTGTCTGATAATGATGTCTTAACAGCTTGCAGGGGCCAAAGTGTAATTTTACATTTGGCGGGAGGGGTTTATTCCCCCGCAGAGTGTTTTTTCTGGTCGAGCCCTGTGAGGGATTTGTAGAGAGAAGCGGGCTTTTCAACTGTGGGTTGAAAGCAATGCCAGTTTGTGCTTGGCATTTGGTGGGGTTTGTTCTGATTGGGGTTTTTTTGTTTTTGGCTTTTCAGGGTACGAAGGGAAAGTTGCTGGTTCTGCAGATAAACTGTTAGATCCCCTTTGCGCTGTTGAATGTGCAAGCAATGCGAAATGAAAAGCAGGCGTCTCCTTTTCCTTAGCTTTTTTAACATCGTAACTCTAGGTGATGATTAGAATAATAGACCTATGTGGTTGTCAGAGTGGCCATTGCATCTCCCTCTCCTTTTACGTCCTATCTACATAGTGTTCTTTAATTCACCAGGGCTCTACAGTTATGTATTATTTATTCAGAATTTGGACTCCTGATCGTTAACAAAGTTCCTATTGTACAAGGCATGGTACAAAATCAAGAAAAAAAAAATGTCCCGCTATGGATTCGCTAATTGTCTAACAGTATGTCAGAGTTGGAAATTTCAGTATAGCGGAGAGCCAAGCCAGGTTGCTCTTAGGAGATGACAAGGGTGTTTTTAGCTGTAATAGCCACCCAGGTAAGGAGTGGGAGATGGTCATCTCCATGCTGCCATGGCTTCACTTGTCCTGACACATGAGCAGAGCTGTTCGTGGCTGCCTGGGTAATCATTGCGTACGGTCAAGTCCGCCATGTAGGCGAGTGGGTAGTTTGAACTGCAGAGCTGGTGGGGTGAAGTGATCGGGGTGGCAGCAGAATGTGGCACGCTCAGTGGCACCCAGGCGAGCGGCAAGGCACCAAACAGCGATGGGTTTGAACAATGGAACAGAGCTTTCCTTGATCATTTTTCTTCTGTTGCACCAGTATCTCCCCTGGTATCACTGGGTGTTCACAGGAAAACAGGGTCAGGAATGTGCTGTCCTCTCTGCATTTTCATTTTGTAGATCTTTGCCAGCGGAGAACTGAAAGGAGTGTTGTAAAAGAGAATGCACATTTGCATAATAAAAATCTTGCTCTGTGCAAGATTTCAGAAACCAGGAAAACGCTTCATATGAGGACATCCATAGGGCACTCCCTCAGCAAATTAATTGGAGCCTGTGATGTCATTGTCAAAAACTTGCTTACAGGCTAATAAAACCCCTGATTATTCAGAAACTTGGCTTATCCAAAACAGGGTCATGTCATCTGGCCAGGACCAAGTGTATTAAACTAGCCAAACTCTAGTTTATCCAAATGAATGTAATGTCCTCTATGTCATTTGGATGAATGAACTTCCACGGTGTCTGGCATAGGGGCTCTGTCGAGTGCCTCAGCGCATACACGTTCTGAGGCTACTCAAGGAGCAGGAAATTAAAAAGCTTCCCCTGAATGTTGATTAGGGGTTCCACAGGCCAATAGCCATAGGACTACTTATTTGTTGAGTTACCAATTTATTAGGCCTTCCAACAATAATAGTTGAGCTTCCAATTATTTTTTTTTCTTGAAGTCTTCTGTTTTAGTAGTGGTTAGCCGAAATGGAGTAAAATGGAGGAAAATTTCTGCATTTTAAACTTCCTCTAAAATTTGGTAACTATACGAAGAGGTATTTTTTGTGTTTAATTTCATGCACTATGAGTTCATATACTTCTCATTTATCCTTTATTCTTAATTGAGCTTTTGTATGCGGGGGAGGGTTTGTGTATTGGTTGTATTGTGTATATGTATTATAAATCTAGGGTTATTAAAACTTTAGAGTTTTGGATTTTAGCATTATTTTACTCTTAAGTTTTTGCTCCTTCAGAGTGTGAGAGTTTCAGCTTGCGTTCAAAACAAGATATGTTTCCAGCCTTTGGGATATCAGGAAGAAAATTGCTCCAAGCATATTCTGAAGGTTCCAAAAACAAAAGGCAGATGCTGCTGATGTTAATCCTGTTAGATCAAGTCCAGGCTCCAGTGGAAAAAAGGGACAAAACTTTCCTAATTCCAGTGGGACCAGGACTTCACTCCTGATTCTTTTGTAATTTTTTTTTTTTGAGCCAGTCTCAATTCAGCTAGTCTCTGAATTTGGAGCTCCTGAGTCATAATTTTTAAATGCGTAGGGTTGGCAATAACATAAATGCACAGGGATTAGGCTACTGTAATAAGAACCTTCAGAGGTTAAAGAAAACATTTGATTTCCAGTAAGTGGCATGGTAAACACATACCATAATCTGTTCCAAAAAGCTATTAGTCCTGAAACAGCAGTGTCCTTTCTAATAAATGTTATCTTTTTCCTTTCACGACTGCCTAGATTATCCTCCACTCTATGCATAAATACCAGCCTCGTGTCCACGTCATCCGAAAAGACTGTGGAGAGGATCTGTCCCCGGTCAAGCCCATCCCTTCAGGAGAAGGGGTGAAAGCCTTCTCCTTTCCAGAGACGGTTTTCACTACTGTCACAGCGTACCAAAATCAACAGGTAACGTCGGCTTTCTGCTTAGCGCTTTATAGGCTTTTCAGACTAGACAGGGAAGGAAGAGATGGGAGAAAAGCGAATGCTTTTATTATATACCACTTATTAAAAAGCATTGCCTAAACCCTTTTCGTGTGACAGATAGCTTCTACTAATAGTATTGCAGCAGTGCCTGGAGGCTATAGCTGAGACTTCAGGCCATGTGGGCTAGATGCTGCATATAAAAAGTCATTCTTATTATGGAGATCACACAGTCTAATTAGCGTAATTAACAATGTCTTAATTATAAATACAGCATTGAAGCACAAGGCAAAGAGCAGTCTAATTTTTAAAGGTGTTTTTGTACGTTTAAGTATAGATACATGTCTGGATAGAATTTTTAAAGCATTTTTGGTACTGACTCCCAAGTATTTCAAGACTCCCGGGACCTTAACAGAGCAGCTGGGATCTGAAGAAAGTTGCAGACGTTTTCATTAACTGCATTCAATGTGTATTACTAACTGCAATTTTTCTGGGTCCACACGGATTCAAAGTCAAAAGTGAACTGCAGGTTGCATGACTCCAGTGTGTGGCTCTTATTACCATTTGTTTAAGTATTAAACATAGTGACACCGTAGTTAGTGCTGTGACATTTTATTAATTCCATGTAAGTTATTGCAGCTATATTTTGGGAAATTATATATGCCTTGCTATCTTTACAAAGAGAAGAGCAGGAGAGGCATGTAAATACTGAAATATAATTATTTAGTGTCTACCACATTTATTTAAATAAATTACAAGCATTTGGGTGTGTGTGTGTGTACTGTTTTTTTTTATGGAGGATAATAGCCTCGGGATAATCTCTCTTTTCACGTTTCCTTCTTGACCCGTACAGAAATAAAATTTAATTTAAATTTTATTGCAGTTAGGCAGTATACTCTCTTAGGTGAAGAATGACATTTGCCAGAAGATTTTTCTCAAGAATTCCAACCTGCCATTTGGTAGCATTAAATACCCATTAGCCTCTCTGGGGATTTGCAAAAATAATGATCAGAAGGCTGGCCCTTATTTTGCTGTGTTTCAGGACAACCATCTTAAACCATGCAAATATGAAGATGTTTCTGCTCCGCTGTTGGCTTAATTCCGTCAGGATAGTCATTTTTGGTGTTGCTCAGCTGAATTTGCATGGAATAATTTCTTTAATCGTCTTCACAGATAACTCGTCTGAAGATTGATAGGAATCCGTTCGCCAAAGGGTTTAGAGATTCGGGACGTAACAGGTAGGTGTTGGGGAAGGAGGTGGGCTTGTTACTGCTGACAGAATCGGTTTGTGAAGGCTGGTAGAGGGGAATGGCTGTATTTACAGACAAATTAGCCTGGGGACTCAGACTCCCTGAGGGAGCACTTAGGTTTCCCAGTAATGTTCTCTGTGATGGGCTCCCGTTCCTGCTCCTCTAACCATCGAGGTCAAGAACAGGTTGGCACATGGCTTGACTCGTGTACTCAAGTTTCCTTTCGGTGGAAGCGACGGCATACCATGAAGGCTGCAAATGGCATTAATACATACTCAGGTCTGTGATTTCAGGCTGCTCCTGGCTGGAGACACAAATTGCAGATACTGGTGTCAAACTGTAAGCCCAGGCTTTCTTGCCCATAAGTGGCATTTAGTATGGATGAACAGCTCGTTGTTTTCACTTAAAGGGAGAGAAACTAAGTCGCCTCTTGGAGTAACGTGATGTTCAGTACACTTGCCTAGGAGGTGGGAGACCTGTCTTCAAGTGTCTCTTTAGCGTAAGGAGTTTTAAATCCACTTCCTAGGTGAATGCTTTTCCTATTAGGCTATAGTTGACCTTGAAATGAGCGTGGTTTCCACCTCCTCTGTTGCGGTTGGACTGATTAATTGCTTGTTCTCTCTTAATCCATGAATCTTTCAAAATAGCAATGGGGAATCTGAGTAGTGCAAAGTGGAGGCTTGGGTCTAGTCCCTGCTGCCAGTACTGATGAGGTATTTTATCCAAAGACTGTTTAATGCAAAATACTTAAGCCTGTTATGAATTGTATGTTAAACCATTTCAGCTAAAAAAAGCAGCATTTAATTGTGGTGCATAGTATACATCAGTTCCAGTGACCACATTGCGTTTGGTGTCTACAGCTGTTATATTTATGACCTAGCCTTGTAGAGAAGGCAGCAGACTGTGCTGGTAGGAATGCTCAGAGAGTATCTTCTGGTAGCTGCTTTATTAAGCTTCTCTTTTAGCAGAGGCTACAGCATTAAAGCCTGTTTTGTGCTTCCACCTGAGTAACATAAATGCTAAACCTGGACAGCAAACAAGAGTAGTTTTTAGAAGATGAACAGTTATGGCAGGGGTGGGGTAGTTGTAAAGATTCACAGGAATTCACTGTAAGTATCTTTTCAGTTTGCACTCTGCATTTGCTACTCTCTAAGATTTTTGTCTTCTAGCAAGAAACAATTGGCCATGCTCTGTCCTGGGGCCTGGAAGGGATGCCCCAGGCACCCGCATAAATAGAGTTTTGTCCTCATTTAAGTGAACAGTAACTTCCAGGTAACTGCAGTGACCGAAGAAGCAAAACATGGGGAAAGAGAAAGTAAAACATGGGGAAGGAAAAAGTTGCCATACGTGCCCTGTTTGACAGCTCTCCATGTGCAGTGTCTCTGCTATGCATTATTTTGCAGAGCTATAAAATAAGTACTAAGGAGAGAAATGTGAAACCCTGACTCCTCTGAAATTTCTGAATTTAAGTGAGGTTTGAATTTCTTCTGTAATGTTCAACTAAACAAGGAAAGATGCCCTTCAAATGAAAGAGGAAAAGATTGTTCGCAAACCATTTTTGAGCTGGATTTAACGTGGTGGGAGAGACCTGGTATTGCC
The DNA here is from genome assembly GCA_013398915.1 of Dromas ardeola. NCBI lineage: Eukaryota > Metazoa > Chordata > Aves > Charadriiformes > Dromadidae > Dromas > Dromas ardeola. The sequence continues at coordinate 600,329 of VYZM01018850.1, read as the reverse complement.
CAAGGAGGATGTAGGTGCAGCAAGAGAACTGCAAATCCAGTTGTAGGACAGGGGCTATCCAGAGTGGTTTTTTGGTTTGGCTGCTAGGAATAAGTTTGGTTCAGGCATTGGAAAAAAAGCAGGGTATTTGAATTGAAAGACAGTTGTACTTTACAGAAATGGATTAGGAGGCCAGTCCTGTAGGAAGGGCCAGCCTCTGTATAAATGTTTTGGAACTGGCTTTAGATGAGCTCTGAATGCTTTTACTGTAGAGTTTCTCGTTACAGAAGTGACTCTGCAAACTCTTGTCCATTGTAATTTGATGTCGGTTTACTGAAGTCAGTATTGTTGTTTTCTTTGGTAGGCTTTGTGGTACTGAATAAATGTGTTTGTGAATGCACTTCAGATTTTTTAATTGTCGATGAAAATTTCCTTTTTTAATTTAAATTGCTGGTCTACTTAGTTGATTATTATTTTACTCCGTTACTGAACATTGAAATTGAATGTTAAGATTTGGTTATCTTTATTGTTCTAGCTAGTGTACTTCTAAGCTAGGCATTATAGTCTGTAACAAAGTGTAAAAAAAAATAAAATACTGTGGTAGCATTATATACAACTTTTCATTATTGCTTTAATAATTGCAGCTATCTTACTATGCACTGCTGCATGTAGTAATTCTGTTTAATTAAAAATATTCCCTTTCAGGTCATTCCTGTTCAGTCCCCACAGGCTATTTTACAGAAGTCAGTAGCTTCACCTTTTAAAAGCATTCCCTGTGCATTTGCAAAGTGCAACAGAATTTATGTGCTGAGAATAGTTTCATTCTTCAGTTAGGCCTTAAGTTTGACCCTATAAAAAACTTTTACTCAGGAAAGGACCAGAATTTCTCCCTTTAAATACTTAAAGAAAAACATAACTGTTTTGTTAAATAAACTTGGCCATTTGATAGCGTAAATTAGGGTGGTGATAAAATGTGGAAATTGTTCGAAGGCATCTTGTATAAATTATCGCCTTGGCTACACTCCTCCAGGAGGTGGCTTTTATCTCCACTTTAACTAGAAATGAAAATTCACCATTACTGCAGAAAATGAAGGCTATCCTTTTAGTCCAGGTTCAGCTAATAAATGCTTTCTAACTGTTTCCTGAAATACATTTGTGATCCTGCTAGAAATGCAGTGGGGAAGAAACCGTATCAGAAGAACATGTTGGTAGCTTCAAATAGGGCTATTTGCATAATTCGAGTTTACAGAGTGCTGCTGCTCAAAAGCAAGAACTTGTATTTGGTGTGTGCCTGATGCTGACACTTAACAGGCCTTTGGGGCCCAACAGCCAAAAATAACAGCAAAATTATACCTCTGAGGTACATTATTTGTAAAATTCTGCCAGACAACAAATGAGCCTTTACCTTCAGGAAATAGGGATTCTTCTAAATACTGTCTGCCATGATTGTCTGCCCGGTTATTTCTGTTTTGTCATGGCACTGTGTAAAGAAAATGACAGAATATTTTTATTTTCTAAAGGCATTTTGCTCAGCACATAATGATCAAGAAACAACATTGCTTTATATGTGCCCTGCTCGTGTTGTAAGCATGATTTTCCAACTCACGGTAATGACTGGGAATCCTGTTTTAATAGAAGTTGTCAGCAGATCACCTTTGTTCTAAGCCGAAATACGAGACCATCCCTCTGGCAGTTAGAGCAGTTGCTATTAAGGGAATGTTGAACTAGAAAAACATTTAACGTCTTTTTAGTCAAGTCCACCCCAGACCCCCAAACTCCAAAAAAAGCCAAAACTGAAACAGAGTGCCAGACTCTTTGCATGCTGCCAGCCCAGTGACTGCAGATCACAGAGATCTCATGGATGAGGATGCAAGACTCTTTTCGAAAATGCAAAATCAACTTCAAAATAATCTTGAAATATTACTAATGTCTATATTTTTCTGAGGTAAAGTATCCAGAGAAATGTGTCAAAATACATCTTTCTTTCATGATGCCATGTTGGTTTTGTTCTAAATAGAATGGGACTGGAAGCTCTGGTAGAGTCATATGCCTTCTGGAGACCTTCACTGAGGACACTTACATTTGAAGATATACCTGGGATACCCAAACAAGGTAACGGTCTTCTTTGTGTTCTTTCAAAACAAAAATACATGAAGATAAAGCTTTGCCCATCATTCTTTACAAAAATCTCGGTGAGTGTGTCACTTGCAGAGGAAAACCAACCAACCAACCCCAGTACAGGCCATCACCTCTCATCAGAGTTATTCTGTTAGAAAATTAGTGCTGACTTAACCACTGTGGCAGTAATAATGTTAGATGGTAAAGATAGATCAGATCTCATGTGGAAGAAGATGCCAGTTATTTAAGAACAGTATAATCTATTTCTTAGTGTTATGGTCTGGCGAAATACACAAGGCAGAGATCATTTATAGATGACTTCTGTTGTACACATCCAAACTCCAATGGAGAAATTACTTGTGTATTTAAGAAAAGAAAATGGAATGAGAGAAGAAATGTCCTCTAAGTAATGAATTAATAGTGGCAAGCTTAATTGGGTTTCTGCCTTGGAAAGCCTCCGTGATTCTTGAGGATCTAAAAATTGTTCATTAAAAGTCCTAACAAGGTTTATCTGCATCCTAGAGCTTGAAAAAAATGGACCTCTTCTCCATTTTGCTTTTTCCTGCTCTCCAGTCCATAACTTCTTGGCTCCCACTTTCACCATCATACAGGTAGTGCTGTGGGGGAGCGAGGGGTATTTAAATGGCCTGTTTCGACAGAGAGGGGAGTGTTGGTGCTTTTTTCTGAGTCCCTTTATTTCCAAAGCATCCCTCGGCATATAGAAAACCTCTCAGCTCTTTCCCAACTAAATCAGACATCTTGCTCCTAATTCTTCACATTTCTTGCTTTCTTGATAATATATTCCGGACTCGTTAAGCATCCTCAGACCAAAACCCCAGAAAATATGGAAATACACAGAAATAAGTTTTATCAACTTCTCCTTAGCCCAGTCCTCTGAGAAATCTAGAGCATCAATGCCTGATGTGGGCAACTAAAAAGGAGTTTTTGTGCCACGTTACAGATATGTTGGATGAGGGCTGGCAAAGTTTTGAGTGGAGGATGGGAGTGGGAGACGGTCCTTATAGAAAAGGCCTGTAATGAGAAGCCAGGATCAGACCTGAATTGGTTCATCAGACTGCATAAGACTGAAAGGCAACACATTGATATATTGCCCTGTTTGTACATATTGCACTGTTTGAGAGAAGGGGAACTGCTGCCATGAACTTCTCTCTTCCTTTTCTGCTGTTGCCTGAGGTTAAGGAGCTTGTTGATGCTCAGAGGATGGGATCTGGCATCCTTATATTCCTTCATCCTTCTGTCATCTACACTTTGGACAGTAGGGTAGTTTAGAAACTTGCTGAAAGACCGCATTAGAAATTTGTCCTGATTGTTAATGCTGGAAGTGCTCATCTTCAGATAGTGGAGGTGTTGATGTAGATTGGAAGCAAAATAAGTATGCCTTACAGCAGGATTTCTGGAATGTGGCAGTATCTCATGGTGCTTTGTGCCTGTTTTGGCCTGTCAACAGAGCAAGAAGAAGCAGACAGAGTTCACTGACAATGTATTTTTCTTTTTACTGGCTCACCTATCATGAAAACCTGTTAACTTATTGACAGCGTCTATCACTTTGCAGCATCAAGCTGTTTGATAGTTAATGTGATTCACAAACAGAAGAGTCTTCTGCATTAAGTGCCTTCTGCCTGGGAGACTGTGAAAGGCACAAATTTTTTCTACGCTCATTTTTTTCGGGGAGATATAATCTCTAAGAAAAGGAAGTGTTTCTTACAGCTGGGAAACTTTCAGTCCTGAGAAAAGCCTTCACCTGTAGCAAGCAGCACATTCTCAGGAGCGTTCAGCACTGGTATTTGTCATGTAAAAAGTTATGATATCAGTAAATGAACAGTTTGTGAGCAGTTTGCTGCAAACCTAAACCTCCACCTACCCATTCAAGAAATGAAGCAGACATGCACAGTACTCAGCCTACACTTTTCCTGAAGTTGTTCTGAAATTTTGTTCTCAAGTCTTTTGTAGTTGGAAGGTTTTTGTTCAGAAGTTGTGAACTTTCCTGAAGCTGTTGGGCTGTGGGAGCCCCTATCATTTGAGCTAAGGAGCTGGTTCTTTAGCTGGTGCTCTGACAGTGAATCAGGCACAGTGCGCTGAAATGCACTCGGGTGTAGCAACAGCATAGACAATACAAAAATTAATAACTTTGAAGGAGGCTTCCTATGATGTGATACTCGCCTGCCTACATCTTAGCTGCCATGCAGCTTGCTTCCCGTGTCAAATAAAGGGTAGTTAACCTTTTAGGCAGGAGCTCTAAGTATTGAGTGATGGGTGCAAATGCATAACTTACGTCTTCTTTCTTGGACAGGGTGTTTCTTTAAAAAATACACACGCCACACATGCACACACTCCCCTGCACATGTATGTACATGTCATTTTTTGAATTTGCATCGTGTTTCATGTCAAGGGTTATTCAGATAGGAGGTGAACCTTTCCCAACATGCTTCTTACACTGTAATATTCTCTTGCAGGAAATGCAGGTTCCTCTGCCTTACTCCAGGGATCTGGCAGTGGAGTGCCATCTACCCACCCTCACCTTTTACCGGGTTCCCCTTGCTCATCTCCAGCCTTCCACCTCAGTCCCAACACTAGCCAGCTCTGTAGCCTTGCTCCAGCTGACTACACAGCTTGTGCCCGCTCAGGCTTGACCCTGAACAGATACAGCACTTCTTTGGCTGAAACCTACAACAGGCTCACAAACCAAACCAGTGAGACGTTTGCACCCCCGAGGACTCCCTCCTATGTCGGTGTGTCGAGTAGCACAACTGTGAATATGTCTATGAGTGGCAATGATGGGGATGCCTTCAGCTGCCCACAGACTGGCTTATCTATGCAGATTTCAGGGATGTCTCCACAGCTCCAGTACATCATGCCATCCCCATCCAGCAATGCCTTTACCACTAATCAAACACACCAAGGCTCCTACAACACGTTTAGACTGCACAGTCCCTGTGCGCTCTATGGATATAACTTTTCCACATCCCCTAAACTGGCTGCCAGTCCTGAGAAAATCGTTTCTTCCCAAGGAAGTTTCTTGGGGTCCTCGCCAAGTGGAACCATGACGGATCGGCAGATGTTGCCCCCCGTGGAAGGAGTGCACTTACTTAGCAGCGGGGGGCAGCAGAATTTCTTTGACTCTAGGACCCTAGGAAGCTTAACACTCTCATCTTCTCAAGTGTCTGCACATATGGTTTGATGAAGCCTTTAAGTAAAAGTACAGTATGTTTGGTGTCTACAATTTTCTTTTGGAATATGAAAGGACACTTGATGTAGCTTGTAAAGTGTGTGTATATATAATATGAGAGGAAGTTTCACTAAATTTTTGACTTGCTTGTGGCCAGATTATTCTCCTATTTTGAGTTACACGGAGTTTGCTGCGGCGCAGACTGCTTTAGTTTTCTGGTATAATACACTTAGTTGTATAACACGTTGGGACATATGCAACAAATTAAGTAAGACTTCCTCCCCTTTCCCCCTCCTCTGCTCTAACCCCTTTAAAGAATGAAATGACACTTGGAGTATTAAACAACACAAACAAGCCCACTTACATTTCCTATAGTACTAGTGAGTTTCTTTAAAACGTTCGTACAATGATAAGCTGATGCACCAAAGGCGTTTTACAAGTTTCTTCTCTGTTATAAGGGATATGAAGGGTATTTGGACTTTTAACTGTTAAGCATCAAGCATCCAGCCTAAAATAGAAGTTTAGCTAATGGATTATTTACAAAGTAAACGGAGAGATTAGTTTGCCTTCTCATGATATGCTGTTTTTAGCTTATCAACGGCACAGCATTCTTACTAGGATTTATTTTTTTTCAGCACTAGTCTAGATTTATATTTAGGTATTTGAAGACAAATAATGCATATTCAAATTGTGGTGATAAGAGTAATTTAAACCAACAGCAGAAGAAGCGGCATTCCTCGGTACAGAATGAACTTTGGAGTGCTTCATTTTTGTCAAAGGAAGGGCTTGATGCATTTTTTCCTCCATAAATATTGCCTATAAGACATTTACTGGACAGTAGGATATTCTAATGTATCTTTGTTTTTGTATTTTTACTTTTTTAAAGGAAAATGCAGGTTTGATTTAGGACAAAAAAAAAAAAGTGAGCAGGATGAGAAATTCCACTATTGGTTTTACCCTTTTGTGTGCGTGTTGTTTTTTGGGTTTGGCTTTTGTTGTTGGGTTTTGTTTTTTTTAATAAGGGCAAGAAGTCCTTCATCCTCAGTATCTCACAAATACATCGCTTGTAGCAATTAGGCAGATTACTTGGTTTGCCCACAAGTGCTGGAAGCAGAACTTTGTCATAGCTGCCTCCCTGTAACACGGCCAAAATGGGACCAGGATCACAATAGGAAAAATTCCTTTAATAGTTTACTTTGAATGCTGCAGCATGACACCTACAGCCTATATCACCCCCTCCAGGGAGCCATCTGTCTTCCTCTTGCTCCTTTCTGTCATGAGGTTACTGCTGCTCTGTCTCTCAGTCAGTTTTTGCCCTGGAATCGAAGAGTGTCCCTTCCTTCCCAGCTCTGGTTTTAACTGGTGCTTGTAAGAACACAGATCACAGCCTGCTCCTGACCAGGCTTCTCCAGAGTGACAAGGACATGGAGAGACAGTTTGTCATGGTGAAATTTCTGCCCTCATCTGCACCTGCACAGCCCAGGCGTGCATCAGTCCTGCTGCGAAAGCTGCCTGTCAGCTGCCCGCCTGTCAGAGCTGAACCATGGAGGTCGTAGAACAGATTTTAATGCTTGAGAGAACAGGTCATCTTCAACAGTATGCTAAGCCTCCTTTATATTGTGCAAGTGATGTAAAGGCATTTTGAAGTGGGTACAAATGTAGTTGAAGATGCTTCCCTGGTCAGCATTGAAGCAGAATAAGGCCTTTCAGATTTTTCTCTGTTAGATTTTTCGGTGAAGGTGGATTGTTGTATTTCTCAAGAGTTCCTACGTCTTTTCTGGCAAACAGTGGGCTTAACTGCTCCCGCTTCAAGACAGACTCATTTCTTCAGAGGGTTGAAGATAATGCATGAAGAAACAGCCCTCTCACTATCTCTTCTTATTATTTGGGAGTAGAAGAGAATCTACAGCAGTCTTTAAGCCCATGCCTGGAGAAGGCTTTGTTTCTATTAGTTACATATTTGTTTATGTTAAAGAACACACATAGAAAGTTCTCATTCAAAGCTGGAGAGACAAGACGATGAGCCTGCAGATGAGGAGATGTGGGTTTCCTTCTTTGCTGTCACAAACTTCCCAAGTGACCTTGGGCAATTGACTCAGCCTTTCTATATCTATTTTTTTTTTCGTCTGTAAAGTGTGATAATAGCACTTCTCTGCCTCACAGTAAATGCTGCCAGTACATTAAAGGTGAAGAAGATGATCTTTACATCTACTGCACTGTGGACAGTACATTACAGATGAATGGCTAGGTAGTGTTCATATATGAGGATAACAAAGAGCATTCGTGTACTTCAGGTCGGTCAGTAGTTTTGGCATTGCAGTGTCCTTTGAGGCAGACCTTGTAGCAAAGACTTGCAATGCTAAAAACACTGTTCAAAAACCTCACACTAAGAATTTGTGAAATGGTTCTAAGATGCATAGGAGATGGTCAAATTTTCAATTATGTAAATTGTCATAGCTCTGTTGGTTTAAATTAACAAGAAACTTGTGTATGGTAATTCCTGCTCTTAGCCAAAACTTTGAAATGTTGCAGTTGGACAAATCTTTAAATAGGAAGAATGATACAATTACTTTGTATCTGAAAAAGGTTAAGGGTAATTATCCATGTCATCTTAAGGGCTGTGACTAGGTAGAAATGTGGAAGAGCTAAGTCATGCATGTTCCCACAAGAGGAAAAAAAAAGGTTGTGCATGGATGATCACGGAGGGGCTCCTGGCAAGAGTATGTACTTTATTGTCTGGGAATTTTTTAGAACTGGTCTCTTATTTTTCCTCAAATTATTCTTATCATATAACCACACAATATTGTTTGAAACATTTGTTCCTTAAAATTTGATTCATATTGTAAATACTTACCGGTGTGTCATTGTGAAAAGACTAGCTTTTTATCAATATAGTAAATGCTATATATGCATTATATCTATAATTATATATCTGTATTTTACAAAAATGCCACAGAAAATATATTAAAGTGTGTATTCAAACACTTTTTACTACATTTGGAAAATTGAGGGGCTTGGGCCTTTTTATTTTTCTCTCCAACTTCAGCAAGACCAAAGGAAGTGACACTAAGGTGAGCTCTGAAATTCAGACTTAATATGACATGCTGCATTGGTCCAAGTATTCCACAATTCTTACATGGTTCGGTTTAATCATCTGCTGTTGAATGTCTCTGTTACTTGCATGCAAAGGTCATGACAGGTGTTGGGTACCAGGAGATGCTGAGGCTGATAGCAGAGCTGTGAGGTTTTTATGTGGGAAGAAGGGACTGAGCAGCTTGCTGGGCTCATTTAGCCAGTGATGAATCCTTGCTGGTTCTTCATAACCCTGCTCATCCCAGCTGCCATGACCAGTTCAGCTTCCCCTTATCGTCCAGATCTGGGAAGTTACCACCTCCATGTGACCAGGTGCTTGAGCGGGAGCTGGGTACCCTGCATACTTTCTCTCTGTGCTCTTACTTTGGTCATTCCCTCTCTGTTTTGTTTATTCTAAATGCAAAAATCCATCGATTCCTAAGGCACAATTTACAAGCTATAATCAGCTGGGTATACTGTTACTCAGCAATGAGCAACACTTCTCCCTCCAGAAATACTGTTATGCATAGTGGCCTTATTTCCTATTGTATTGCAATAAATGATTCCATGTGACATAGGGCACAGAGCCTGAAAATCTGATTACTTTAGAGACTAGGGTTTCATAGTCACTTAACACCAGCATTGTTGCAAATGACCAGAATTAGGACAAGAGAAGTAGGCATGAAATGCTTGATCATAAATATCAGGCCTCGAGAGAGAAAGAAAGCTTCTGTTTTTAATAAGAGAAGAGCCTTTTTTGGAATAGCACAATCAGACTCTGAGAGGGCTCATTTCTGCTTCCACAGAGGACAACAGGAGAAACTTTAAAATCATGGACAGCGTTGGCATTACTGCTAGCAAGTCTATACCATGATCAGTTCAACAGAAGGAACTTAAATCATCGCCAGAAGTAGCTCACAGGTTCTGTGGGTGTATTTTTCCTGTAAAGATAATATATCTAATTGGTCTGTATAGAAGTGTGTTTAAAAAGGCTGAAGAATAGCAACCTTTAAAGGCTTACGTTGGTACACTTCTCATATGAAACTACTACCTTGTTGCACTCTTCCGAATACTGTCAAACTCATGACAATAATGTTGAAGTTTACTTCAAAGCCCAAGTTTTAATATCAGTAACTGCAGTTTATCAAAATGAGGTAATGGTTAGTTTTTTGTGGTCTGACTGCACTTCAGCTGACAAAATATATTGACTTGTCAGTTGAGCTCCTCATTAATGTGGTCCTCAGATTCAATGTTTCACCTTTTATTTAACACAAAGTTGCTGATACTTATGAATTTAATATATGCAAAACTACAGGAAAATTCACGTTCTGCCTTACGTTTCACCATATTTCTCAGTTACCTAGTTAATTCAAAACACTAACACACCAAGACGACACCCACTTTTAAGAGGTGATGACTTAACTTCATTAGGAAATAACATTTCTAGAGAATTCAACTTGCTTTAAATGCTTTTTGTCAGTGCTGTTATGTCCATGCTCTGAAAAGCTGTTTGCTACCCAAAAAAGCAGAAGTCCTATGCAGCCACCATGTATTCTTGCAGAGCAGTGTTGAATTGGCCATAAAACTATCTCAGATAGTTTGGTGCCCAGAGCCCAGACAGAGCGGATCCAACAAATGAGAATCTGAACCTTCTGGATGTACTTGGAGAAAGATAGGGACCTGAATTAGCAATAGTTTTATTTGTTGTTTATATCAGATCTGAATCCTCTTCATCTGCAAAGGCTAAAACAAAAGCTTTGTACAGGAATTTTCTAGGTCATTCCTTGCCAAGCATAACCTGCTGCAGGCTGGCTGAAAGCTTGTCCTTTCCTGAAATATCGTCACCGTTCCAGCTGCTCCCTTCCTTTAAGCTCTCTGCTTGCAGAAGCAGCTGACAGGTTTGCAGGGAAGAGATCAGCCCTTGCTCCACTGTTAGTTCCTACCCTAAAGTACACTTTTACAGCAAAGCCTCACTACCCACAGCGAAATAAGTAATCCTACTAAATGTCAGCCATGTCGTTTGCCTCAATTTTAGAATGTGAAGTCCATAAAGTAAATGTTTCTAAGAAGCATCAGTAAATCAGAAGATCAGTACTGCTATCAGGAAAATACAAATACTGTGGGCAAATAAAAATGCTCTCCTGAAATTTATTTGCATGTCACCTTCTGTCCAGAGGTTTATGACCCTTAAATAGTTAGTATCTCACATCTTCCACTCCACCAGAATTAATATCACACCTCCAGGAGCTGGATACATTTCCAAATTTTTCCTTTGTGGCCTTTCTAAACGTTGGAGGTAATGCCCAGGTTCTAAGACAACTGCTTGGGCTCCAATTCTGCGGCAGGGAATGGTGTGAGAAGTGAAGATAGCACAAATGAACCCTGCAATCCCACCATACACTTTTGAAATGTCACTGGTACTGTGATGGCACCCACAACGTATAGTTCTATCCAAATATATCTCAGTGCACCTCTCACAGGAGTCTGCAGTCTAAAACAAGAACTGACATCAAAGGCTGGTCCAGAAGGATAAAGCATGATGTGAAAATACTTGTGCTGCCCGAAAGCTGGACTATTGCAGTGAGCATTAAGTGTAGCCCCAGCACAGACGTAACCTGTGTCAGCACTGAAGCCACTTTGACCATGCTGTGCCCTTGCATTCATTTGCACGCCAGTGGCTTTTATTTGGATGCTATAATATAGACCCAAGAGTAAATTCAGAGCATATTGGAGGAAACCCAGACTCCACTGTGGCCAGTGGTAATGTTGCCACTGACCTGAGTTTTATGGATACCACCTTTTCAGACCCTAAGCCATCCCTCTTTCTGTTGCCCAGTGCTTTACCCAACGCAGCAGCTGTAGTCATGCTGTTTTCAGGGATGTTCTTCTGGCCCTTTGTGGTGTTTTTCAGGTGGATAACCAGCTTTTTGCGTTTCACATGCTCAATTATTTTTTTGTTAAAAATTTGTGCTTCTGCAGTTTTTGAGGCGCAGTCTGTCTCACACTGAAAGATAAGACAAGGCTGGAACTCGGTGCTCCCTCCCGCGGGAGCCTTGCCGATGGATGGTGTATTCCCTTCCCGCTGCAGATAATTGACTATATATTTCCCACAATGTTTTTATTGTATTTTACAGAGAAAAGTAATAAAAATAGAAGCTGTATCACAATCAAAGTAGTGTTTCCATTCCTCAGGCAATATTTTTCACTAACCCAAAGGAAAACACCTCCCCACCCTTTCCTGGTTACCATACTCAGTATATGGATCTCAGTAAGAAGAAAACCAGATGCCATATTTAAATGTAAGATGGCAGAAACCAGAAAACCAGAAAAATGGGTCCCAGTTCAGGGAAATGTTCCCGCATAGTCTTTGTATGCTTTGAAGTGCAATATGGACACTGATGTTTCCAGAAACATCCGCAAAGACCCTTTGATATATCACCAAGTAGATCGCTGTTTGTGTATGATAAATGCCTTGTTGACACAGTGTGCACGACAGATTACCTGCCCCATGCTCAGGCAGGGCGTTGTCAGTGCCACACAAAGACGTGTGAGCAAATGCCATTTATGTGGTTCTGGTAATCCTACACAGAAGTGCAGCTTCACAAGTGTTAAACAGACCCCATAGCTATGTTAAGAGCCCAGCTCTCAGGGAGAATGAGTTACGTGCCAAGCCTATGCAATCCAGTCATCCTCATGGTGGTAATTAAATAGCATCTTACAATGAATATAAAAATCTAAGCAGGCATTTATTTCACTTTGCTATTACTGAAAAGGGTATATTAATTTCCTGAATATTTTGGGAGGGGAAGGGGACCGAATGTCTGGGGGTTGTAGTGTTGAATGTTTCAGCCCCATAGGAACTTTTTTTGTGGAAAGAGGGGAGCCTTGGAAAACAAAATTTAAATCAAAAGAAGGCAAATGAAGGCTGGTCTTTGAGCAAGGAACCTTTAGACATCAAAATATACCATCGCAAATGTCTGAAGATGGTCTGTCTGGTGTCACGTCCTTGCATTCAGCAGAGGACAGAACTGTTACATTAAGGAGTGAAGTGATCCGTCATACCTTTAACTTCTGAAGTGTTGGGTAGAATGAAGGCCTTTGTTTGGTAAGTTAAAGACTGAACTACTTAAAATAATCTAAGGTTGAATGTCTGCCATTTTAAGTCTTTAACATTCTTTTCTTTTTTTTTTTTTTTTTTTTTTTTGAAAGATACTATTAGCAAAGATGAGATGATGCTTAAAAATTTCCAGCCAGATGTGTCTCCAAACATTCCCAGAGATGAAGTATATTCAAATGTAGTTTGGATTCAACCCGTTATATAGATAAGTTTGTTTTATAGCTGGCCACAGCTGTGAAGTTTGGATTCAGATCTGTAACTCCCCTAAACTTTGAAGACTGTAGTCAAATCTGTGGTTTTGGATTTGAATCTCCAGTTGCTTGTTGCATCAGACTGTCATTCCCATCTGTTACACTGACAGCTCAGTGCAAAACTCTGATACCAGTTTCAGACTCTGCGAAGTCAAACCTCAGAAAGGTGTCTTCTCAAGCACACTCTTACATATGCGCAGCGACAGCAGCATATTGCAGGTCCCTAGGTTAACAACTCTCTACATGCCATCTAATGGCCATCGGTGACCCACCACAGAGCAGTGGCTGATGGGTCACAGGCTGTTGGCTCCCGCCCTGCGAAGTATGTTTTACATGCTTCCTTCATATTATGTTTCTGTGTAAGCGAATGCTGTAGCTTCCCACAGGGATATTATATGATCCTGTGTGGAAAGAGAGAGGGTTGGTGCAATTTGCAAATGGGATGAAAGCTGGTCCTTGAGGCACTCTCTGAGGGCTTATCTGTACTGAATGGTTGATGAGAAATAAACTAGGAGGTGAATTTACAACACCTCAGCTCCACAGGTGGGCACTCTTAACATGCAATAAGCAAGGGGAAGGTACTCCATGTAGAAAATAAGAGAGAAAATACTCCACACAAGCGATGTTCCCGTGAGGATACAGTGCTGTGAGGCTGAGGTCCAGCAGTTTCCCTCTCTTGTTTGCTCTACAGGCAGACCTTAGGACTTCAGCCACACTGTGAAAAATAACAACCCACAAATGTCTGTCTGGGAGGGTGTTACTGGTTGTCACCATGGCATAGATGGCCTCACCAACTGCAGTGATGGAGCCACCCATGGTAAATGCTGGACAACTCTTCTGACCTGTTAATAGTTGGCAGACTATTTGATGACAGTTGCAAGAATCTGATGCACAGCAGTATCCTTTACAGCAGTTTAATCTTTGTCATCAAATCCCCCAGCAGCCATGATTAATAGCAGCACTTGAGCTTGTTTTGAAAGTTGTATATTTGGCAGCTATGAACTTTGATCTATGGTTTCGCTTTAAAGAATCATTATGACACAAACTTTTCCTGTAATCCTTCCATCTAATTAAACCACACACAAATACTATGTGGGGAAATATGATGCTATTGATATAAGCTGTGTGTTTATTACAATATTTTAGGCACTTTATTAAAGTGGATAGTTGTTCCCAGCCAGATAGTAGATAAGCTCCCCAAAAACAATAACATCACCCAGAAAGAATATATAAGACAATTTCCCAAGGCCAAATTCGATTAGAAACTTTCTTTGTTGATTAATACAGTGCCCTTGAACCCGTTAAGGGCTCAGATGTTTTAACCTAAGCTAAAATTACTAGCATTTAATGAATCCAGTCTACTAATGTGTACTTTTCCACAAAAAGTTTGCCTTTGTTCCAGATAGTCAAAGGACTTCAATGTCTAACATAACAGTATCTGTCTTCCTGTAGTAGATTGTTCAGTATTTGGGTGCAATTCAATAGGGAAGTTTTCAAAGATCCAAGAAAATTTATTTTCATATAAATATTTTAAACCATGAAACATCCATCTTTTTGTAGCTGAATCAACCGTAAACCAGACATTTCTTGCTGGTCTGTGTCCTGCTGTACACAGTGTAGTGAAATTCCCATCAGGCAGAAAAAGCTCATGCTTTCAAGCCTAGAATATGAACCGTGGATCAGAGTCTGAGGAGTGTTTTTTCTAGGGCTGAGGTGTAGGGTTGAATAGTCTAGACTGAGTTGACTTGCTTGTGTATTGCATCTTCATGAGCCCGGCATTCGTACAGAAGAGGGTTCCTTCCTCTAGAGAAGACCACCAAAGTTCTGAGCAGTTTTATGGGGCTACCTGGAATCTCTGGAGTTCCTCCTAATTGGCCCAAAGTGTTATCTGGGTGCCACAAAACTGAGAGATTACAGAGGTGGAAATCGCCATCTTGAAGTTCCTGCTGCTGCCAGGTCCACCAGTGTTTATATTTGCTGATCGCCATCTTTTCCATATTTTCTGGGTAGACTTTCAGCCAGCTGGCTTTTGCCTAAAACATGACTCCTCTCAGTACTGGTTAAGCCCAGTGACCATGGTTTCTGAGTCAGTTGGAAAGCAGACAAAGTACCAAATATAATAATTTTCCCAAATTGTCTCACAAATTTCCAGAGACTTCATATAAATGTAGAACAGATGAAGCAACATGAGTGATCCCTTAGGGAATTCACAGCTGAGCGCCCTCAAGCAGAGGGAATAGCTGCCCATCACCACTCTCTGGACTTGATCAGAAAGGAGTGAAACAGAACTGCTCTAATGCAATTCCATCTCCTCGTGCCAGGTTCTCCAGTCTTGGTATTAATCCCCTGTGACAAGCTGTGTCCAAGGCTACCACAAGACTGAGCAGAATTAGCAGGGACATTTGTCATGTGTCCGTTGTCGTGAGGGCGGCTGAATCAGTGGCCAGAAATGGCCTTGACCTAACCTGCTCCTGAATAGCTGGACGCAAGTTACTTGAGCTGTCATCCTCCCTTTAGTGGCTCTTCTCTGAAAAGCAAAACTTGCTCAGGTATCCTGGAATCCCTCCTACATCTGCACAACCAGGGTTTTGAGTGACAGTCACTGGCTGCGCAGAGTGGAGGTGTCACATTATTCTCAAACAGCTGCAAAATTTTTTGGGTGGATATAGGGTCAAAACGTATTTCATATACAACTGGAATAAAATTTTGTATAAAGAGCTTATAAAACCTCATAAGGACTTTTTACTAGATCAAGGCCTGCCTCTTGTTCTTATTGAACGCAATGGGAATTTTGCTACTGACTTCAAAGGAAGTTGAAAGGAGCCATGAGGGGTTGATTTCCACTACTACATGTGTGCCTCTGCACACCAAATTTGCATCTGTAAGGACTGTGTTTTAGTTGTTTTTTGTTGCTGTAGTTGTTGGGTTTTTTGCTACTTGTGAGTTTGTATAAGCACAAGATCTGCTGCAGGCAGTTTGTATACACGCATGAGCAAATAGCTTATTGCTGTTGCGCAGAACTATCTGTACACTACATATTGCATACATGCCTTTAGAAAAAAGGATGCACTCAACTGCCTTATTCGAGTGGCATCATTCGAGTGGCACATAACGACTGGTGATGCAGGTTCTGCACTTATCAGTCAGATGCATAAAACAAAATCAAACATAAAGGAATCCTTTGCAGGTCTTTTCTAAGGCTGCAAAATGGAGAGCTTCAGCTTCTATTCTATAAGCAGGCATAGAGCAGCCATCCAAACAGTTGTCAAAATGGTTTGGAACTTCCTTTAACTGAAACCACTTCTGAGTGCATACTTTTCCATTCCTTCTCTGCAGCAATTTGCAGAAGATGAGATTTATCAACTACACCCAAATACACTACGTTAGGCAAGAGGGCTTTTTACACAGGAGTATGAGTTAAGACTTCGATGGTTCAGAAACAGGTGTGAAGCCATTAGAATGGGGGCACAAGTTAAAAAGCAGCAATTCAGTGTGAATAGGGGAGTGACCTTGCAAATACCTGGCAGTTCTGTGCAAACCTTGTGTGTGCTAGAGGCTCCCGAAGGCCTAAGCAAAATCAGATAACTCATTTTTACGTCAGTTATAGCATTCTCTGTTTGCTTTACAGTTGATTGAGACCTTGCTGCTGATAACTTTCTTTTAGGGATGATTTCATAAGCTGTAGAACTTCATGTTAGGAAACACTCCTGCATTGCGTACTTCAATAATTACTATCCCATTCTTGATAGTTATATATTCTCTATAAGACTAAATAATTCCACTATTTCAAAGGTTTTTATATACTTCAGATATTAGAAAGCGTTATCATAGCCTCCCTCAGTGACCCTGTAGGCAAGCCATATGTATTTAATTCCTTCAACCTTCCCTTGTGACAAGACGCCAGGGAGACCAGAAGAAAAGTTTGAGACAGCACCTGCATCTCCATGTAAGGATCTAAGAGAAAGCAGAGTGAGTGGCTGGGCCCTCTCAGCCTCTCAAAAGGAAACTGGTCTACTTGCTCCTCCCCTCCTGCATGACTCCCTCTCTGGATTACTCAAACCATGGGCATGGAGTAGAAGATTGCTGAAGTTTCACAGAGGATGACTCCTGCTAAACTGGAGAGAGTTCAGGGACCAATATGATGCATGTAGGAGGAGACTGACTGTGTGGAGATGGAGAGTAGCAAGTAGGAAGGTTTGGTGAAAGCCTACGCAACCTTGTGGTAAAGAGTTCGGGTAGTCCCATAAAGCATCAGCACCTGGTTGCTGATGAGAACAAATCCAGTTTTCTGAGCTGACTGATGTTTCTTTCCTCTTCATGAAAAATATGTACTTAAGATCTCACACTCTGAAGCTAACCCAGTCAACTTTTCAGAAGAAGTTTAATATATTTCCTTGTATTTGAGGTCAAAGGGCTTTGCTGCAGCTGCAGCTCAGCCAAATAATCTCGACCTGTTGCAGGAGTTCCTAGTCAGAGCTCTGATTTGTGTCAGGTGTAGGTTCAAACCAGATGTGACAGGGATACTTTCTGGTGTTGAAAGCCTGGGAAGGTGTCCCACACTTCCTGGGAGCTTAGCCTTGGGAAATATATACTGAAGAAAATAGAGTTAAAAGGCAGACAATAAAAAAGTGACATTGGAAACTTGAGTTATAATTCATCTAATAAACAGAAACATCTTATACCATGGTTGTGGTTGTGCCTAGTGTTGATTTTTTTATGCCTTCTGTAAGGCTTGCTTTATGTCCAGGATTAGCTTTTCAAAATCCAGGAGTGATAAGGGCTTTTGAAGGGATATAGGTAGCTAGCCGTAAGATAAAGGCACAGAGCAGCTATTAGATTTCATTAAAGCAAACATAGCTATCAAACCTGAGAAAGACAGCGTCCTAGAGACAGGCACTGACACAGAAGTCCGATTTAGAGATCCAAGTCGTTTAAAAGGTGGAGTTTGGACTAAGAATCTTTCATGGTTGAGAGGGAATGAGTAGACTGAAGGGGTATCTGCACATATAAATCATCAATACATGCAAATTGGAGCTCACGCTGTCACAACTGGGCTAGGCTTGCCAGTCAACTCTGGCAGCCCTCAGTGTGGAGTGGACAGGTAAGGACACAGCACAGATCCTCGTCACCCACTTTGACCTGGTAGGCAGATGTTTCAACCAGAGTGTTTCACACCATTTTGTCATAGGGATTTATGCCCGTAAGTCCTGGTGGGACCTCATAGACCCTCACTTTGCATTGACAACAGTGCTCCAGTATAAAATAATCAGAGACTGAGAATACTCTGATTGACAGTTTCATTGCGACAATTAACAGGAATTTTCTCACATTGATATGTTAGACTGTTTTTAAAGCTGTTCAGGCCACTTGCTGTTCACTAAGAGTCCAGTACTGCACCCTCTTTCCCTAAATGTCAACAAAAAGGAGGAAGTGTGTGAAATACCTATATGTTAACTGCCTGCTCCTTAGAAACCCAGAATACACTCTGCATATGTAAAAGCACAGCACAGCTCTCTTCAATAAGCAAAACGACAACACATGTATTTAAATATCAGAGCCTGAATGGAGTCTGCTTCTTTTCCCACACCTCTGTAAAATCAAAGTTTGAAACCCTGTAGGAGCTCTTTTAAAATATCCTGGCTTCCTTGCTGCAGACCATATGTTGTTTCAAAAACCAGGACTGCAAACTCGAATAATTGCATGACTTGCATTCTATCACTGTAGACTGTGCTCCACTGGCTTCAACTGGCACGGTTTGGTAGCTGTTACAGATGCCACAATTCATTGCTTTGAAGTCTGCACATTAAAAAAAAAAAAGCGGGGGGGAAAGGAAAAAAAAAAAGCTTTCAAAAGATTTGCCTGACTTTCTGCTATGAATAAGTCAACATTTCGCAACATCTGTCATAGTCCCTGCCACTTCAGCTTCCTTCCTCCGCTCAGGCTTATGTGTTTTATGTTAATACTGGGGCAGCTGTGGATTCACGCTCCGAGTGAGGTGCAGCAGAGTGGGAAGGGCAGGTAATTCCTTTCTCTGAGGATCAGGCCATGAGGTGTTGCCTTGCTCCTGCCGACATCGGGTAGGGAGCAGAGAGAGCATGGATATTACGGGAATATCTGTCTGGGAGTAAATTGTCATTACGATGGTCTGCAATAGCCTGTCCTTGTGGGAGAGGCTCAGATCATCCCTGAGGAGCCTACAGGTACCTCAAACCACCTCCCAGCACTGCTCAGGGGTTTGCCCCTTCTTCTCTACTGCTCTGATCAAGGTGTTATGGAGAGTTGTGGCTTGGATCACTGGGGTGCAGCTAACCTTCTCCTTTTCTTGCCGTTTGGAGGCTCAGGGCAGTGAATCCATGCTCTGCTCAGCCCCTCACCGTGACTAGTTCAAGTATTACCATCACAGGAAATAAGCCTTCTCTGTACTGTTCTTTGGTTATTGATTCTCATATTCCTAAATGCAATCTGTATAACCTCATTCAGCTGTTAAATGATAGGACTCAGAGCGAAAAGTGTGCCCCAGGTGGACTTGCTACCAGCTTGTTTTAATTAGTTTTTGAAAATAAATATTGCCAACAGCAGAAAGCAGTGCTATCAGAGATAAGAGTAAGCTTTGGCTATTAAAGGACTCGAACACTAAGAAAAAGCTCCTTCACTTGGGCAACTTCAGCTGGCTCCCCAGAGGATTTGCAGTGTGATATCATTTTGCGTGCTGTACAATTTCCCCGTTAAAAAAGTGACTCCAACCCCTCCTTGGCATGTTACTAGCGGGGTTCCTCACATAGTGCTCATGCCCAGGGAGGTGCCCTGGCCTTCTGCAGGGCTTTGGCTACGCCGAACATTGGCTCGTTCATTCAGGCTCCACGTGGAATAATTCCACCCAGGTTGTTTTCAGGTTTGAATTTGGGGGCTGGAATTCATCACCTCGGAGACTGCTTCCCCCGATTCAGTGGTGTGTTCGATCACAAGCATCTGTAATCTCTGTAATCCATTTCACCCTGCTCGCCTTTTGCACGGAGGATGAGAAGCGGTCTGACTCCATAAAAGCACGTAACATTGCCTGTGACCCTGCTTAAAAGCCAGAGGAAGGTGTCCTTGAAGCTATTAAGAGGAACTATGTGACAGCTCTTTACACTATTATTTTAAGTATCGGCTTCAGCTTCCTTATTCATTTCCAGTATATTTTTGTTTTGGTTTGGTTTTATTTGGTAATAATATCCTGAGCACGGCACTCATCTGGTTTAGCTGAGGTGGTGCTACTGAGGTGGGGATTTTTTCCCCCCCTTCTATACTGTTGGTCTGTTTTATAGAACATGGGAAAAGGGTCAGGGCAAACATAATTAAAATGCCAGCACATGAGCAGATTTTGTCCACATGTTCTTAAGCTCTTGTTGTTCTCGGGTTTGCTGTTTCTATGCACCAGGTGCTAAGACCAAGTTATGTTAAAGGGGTTTCATATTAAAAAAGTATATTTGATGTGGTATATTATTAGCTGGCAGCAGTGCTGTCTTATCCTAGCGAGGTAAAATGGAAAATTTTTGCATAGCACTGCGCTTTGCAATCTTTTGCAATGTGAAGCATCTAGGTCTCGGGAAAGTGAATGCATTTCAGCAGATACTGCTTTGTCTCTCCCCTGTCAGCCATGATTTGGGAGGGTCTCTAAATCTTTGCCACTTTAAATCCCATTGAGCTGAATCTTGCCCAAAAAACTGTCAGCCTTGTTGGTTTTTTTTCTTTAACATGCTGTTCATTACTTCCATATACCTTCTCCCACAAATAAAAAGTGGTAAAAGAAAAGGAAACAAAGGACTTTTTAAAGAAACTACTAAAAGACAGATTTCTAACTCGTGGTGATTTACAGTCTTAGCAAACAATTAGGCTTCAGTGAACACAGAGATTTTTTTTATTTTGATCATCAACATTGTTAAAGAAAAATATTTTGAAGCTTTGAGATATTGATTGAAAAAATTAATTAAAACCATGCTGCATTTTTCATAAGGATGTGGTTGTCTATCATGATGCTTGCAAAAGTTCAGATTTAAAATTAAAAAACATTTATCCAGGATCCCATGTTTAACTAAGAATCAATATAAGAGGCAAGCATGGATGGAAAAGTAGTTAGAGGTAGAAGGGAACATTTTTCTCATGTAAAATTTTAGAGCAGAAACCACATTTGCTCCTGCTCCTGCCCCTTTTAGTTAACAAGATGCCTAAACTGGAGATCAAAATGACAGACAAAAGTGATTCTTTGAACAACCAAGGTTAAGGCTCAGCTGCACACCACTGTTGTTATCTTTCCTGCACCTTCTAGGATACCTCCAAGGGCAGAACTTGGGGGAGGGGGTGGGGATGGAACGCAGGAATGAGGATTGAACAATGTAGAAATAGAGTGAAATGTGAATATATCATGCCTGCATGAATATATCATGCCTGGATCATCTCATTTTGTACGATGGAAGCTCTACCAAGAAGGCAGCCTGGGAACCATGAACTGAACAGCCACCATCTATCAAAGACCGGAGTCTGTGCACATACCAGGCACATACGTATTCTTCATAGATATCTACAACTCACAAACTGGTTGTCTAGCTACTACTTTATAATCCACGGCAGAAAATTGGAACTTCTGCGTTTCCATTCCTCTTTTTTCCCCAAAGATGGCATGTAAATCAGGTCAGATAAATTACTTTTTACAAGCACTGCTAACTCTCCCAGAATTAGCAGTGCTTGAGCAGACTCTTGCTCAGCTCAGCTGTAGCAAGATTTCTGTAATTAGGTGGGATGAATCTTATCTAAAATCACTGTGCTAATGATTCTGACTTCCCCTGGATCTCCTTGCATATGCCCAGGCATTATGTTCGACACATGGCAGCCCTGCGCACTGTAACTGCTTGTCATTTGTCCAAGATTTGCTCCTTCCAGCCCTGCGGTTTCTTTGGAAAAGGAAGTGCTTTTCTATCAATGCTTTGCAAGGTGCTATCCATTAGACAGAGTGACATTTATACCTGTGCCTGGAGCAACACCCCCTAAACTTGGCTGGACTGAACACGAGCCCTTTCTGTTTCTCTCCCTGAAGTGACACTCGGGAACATTTTGCTCTTTGTTCTGGAGGTGCACGACTGGCTGTTCAGAAATCTAAAACCTTAGTGTTTTGAACATCAGCTGAGGGCTAATTCTTCCGGCACTGTAAAATAATATTGGCAACACTACTTAGCTGTCTCTGTTCTTAGACCAGGCCTTGATTCTTGCTGGTACTCCATGCCTTTTTACAGACCCGAGAGCAGAGGAGTTCCATAATTTCAGCAAAGTTAAAATCCCTTTCCTTTGTCAAAGTTGTCAAAGAGCTTTAGTACAACTAAGAATAAGTGTGGGCCAGTCTCTCTCTCTCTGTCTTGCTTTTTTTTAACAAAAAATTGAGCTATGCCCCCCTCCATACTAACACAAATTTGGGTTGTTATCAATATCATGGTAGTTAACATAAAGTGAGTAGTTATTATTTCGTTTGGTGTAACTCATTAGCAGTAAACCAGGCCCGTATATTTACTTATCTATGCTGGAATAAACACATTGCCACAGTTGTGACTGTTACAGTTAAGACTGAAGTGAAACTTCCCGTTACAGCTCCCGCTTTAATATCTAATTATAATGTTCTTAATCTCATACCAACTTTGCTTGGCTGAAACATTGTATTTGCACTCATTTAGGAAAAGCATTAATGGTTTTATCAGTCATGAGTAATGTAGTCATTTCTATTTCATACCAATATCCACACAATCTTGCCTTCATATTATATATATTATGTTTACATATAAAACTTGTTATTATTTTATATGAGTATATATACATATTTACACATACATACCCAAACACATGAACTGATAAGGAAAAATATTTCAGCATTAGGTTTTCAAAGAATTATGAAGTTAGAACAGAGTGAGAGGTTCACAATGAAACTTAAAACTTTACTGGCTATAAGATTTCACTACTAACACAAAACTAAGGCCAATACTTTGCTCAGGCCAGGGTCAACTTATTTTTAGCAGGAGTCATCCTCTGTGAAACTTCAGCAATCTTCTACTCCATGCCCATGGTTTGAGTAATCTGAAGTTAAAATACAAGTGAGAGTAAGGTTTGATTTTCAACACAAAAATTTTAAAATGTTAAGCAAAACCAAAAAAAAAAAAAAAAAAAAGAAAGGAATAAGGTCTGTTTGTTGCCAAGAATGCAACCTTGCTAAATTCAGTGCAACAACTTTGGATTTGCCTTGATCTGCTGTGTATATGGGAAGGACCTATATGTTTGCTTTTTCATGTTGTTTCTTCTGCTGCACAGTATCACTATTCTATTGACATTGCAGGGGGGAGGTGGGTGTGAAGTAGCTCATCCACGCACCAGCCAAAAGTATTTCTTTAGATACAGATTTTGGCGTGGTTAGATTTTGCGTCCTCCCTCCTTTCCCCTGTGAGTGTGTTCGTGCCAATGAGAAGGTTTTCAGAGAAGGAGGGGTGTTAATGCACACACAGTTGCACCAAGTTCCTGAATAATCATCTTGGAAACAACTCTGCAGTTTCAGGAGTGATCTTCTCAGGCAGGAGGCAGGAATGTTTCCTATTTTAGTCAGCTGCAGAGACTGAGGTGTGAATAGAGAAAAAAAGTTCTTGCAATAGTAGTCACGGCACACAGCTAACGTGAGCAAATCTCACAACCAGCATACATTTACATGGTCATTTGCTGAAGGGATCAACTCCGAATAACAAACTGATTTCTGAACTTTATTTGTAAGTGGGATGTACTTTCTAGATATCTAGAAACATAAAGTGAGTATAAACAAGGTAGGTCTTACAAAGACGAAAAACAGAAAGAGGAAAAGCATGTGGGTTTTCCCCTGTTAATTGCTTAACACCCTTCACTAAATAATTTATTGTTTTAAAAAAGATATCTTGAGTTAATAAAACATAAAGGTTGATGACTTTGGTGATAGATCTTACATGTGAGAAAAGTTGAGAAGGGAGAATGAGTCAGTATCTCTGTCATGCAGTAAGGTTTCAAAACATTCATCATCAGGAATTAGGTTCTTGCATTTCTGAAGCTATTACACAAGCCTGTGACACTCTCCTCATAAGGATTTTGGAAAAATATATACACACATTGATAGTTTACACCTGCCACCAGTTCCCTCCCCTGTGTGCTGGAGAAAACAATGCTTTGTGAACAGAGACATTTTAAAGTCCTTTTATGGAAAGACCATTGTGCCCAGTATTGTGCTAATATTTTATTAATCTAAGCAGATGTTTAAACAAAGTTGTACGGCTGCAGCATCCGCGGCTGCTGGGAATTGCCCTGTTCCAAGGCAGAACCATGGAAAGTTGCCATAAGAAATTATTCCTCTGTGAAAATGAAGCATAGGTTTGGAGGTGACAGACTACCCCTGAGGAGAAACAAGGAACCCCTGGAGAAGCTCTTTTCTTTGGCACTTGGCTTTATACAAGTTAGAAGCCCCCCTGGGTCTTCTGCAATTTTTCCAATGGGTGGGAAACGCAGTTAACATTTAGGAAAAGCAATTTTTGACTGCCAAAACTGCAGTGTCTGACAGTTTTGCATCCAAGCAGAACTGATGAAAATCCAAATATTTGTGGATTTTGCTTCAGATGCAAATATTTTGTATAACTTCAATCCCAAATTGAAGTCCCAATGGAATTTTGATTAAAACTCCTGATATTCATACTTCAGTGTTTCCCTCATTTCAAATAATATCAAGCTGAATATTTCTTAATAACTTTCTGAGTGGATATACATGTCAAAAATATTTTAGCCTAGTACATGTTTATAACATGGTATGTGTATTTTCAAAGCCGACTTCAGTGAGGATTTTTATGCAGGGTGTGTTTTATGGCCAAAATAACAAGCAGAGAAGATGATTATTTGCCAGGAGGTATCATTCAAGCAACCAAACAGCACACTTCTTGGCCTTGGGTCAAATGTGCTATCAATTGCCTTATACAAAATCAAACTCTGGAGCAAAAAAAGGTCACAGCTTAAAACAACAGACAAGCTTGTGATATCATTTGGATTAGCAGAAAGGATATTGCTGAGGCTGAATAAGTATCACTGTCTTCTGTCAGCTAAGTAGACACAGCAGACATGGCAGAGTGATCGCTGGAAGGAGAATTATGTGTGAAGTGATCTCAATTAAAAAAAAAAACAACTCTGTATTTTGTTTAATATATTCAGTGATTACAGATAGAAGCTTTCATAGTAGTTCTTTGAAGCACACAGATCAGGAAGGTTCAGCTGTTTTGTCCTTCTTGAAAATCCAGAAAGCTTTCAGCAAGGTTTCCTCACCAATGCCTGCTGGAGAAACTAAGCTGCCATGGGATGAGAACCAAAACTCTGACATGACTAAATAACTGATTAAAAGATAGGAAAGAAAAGGTTAGGAATGAAAGGTGGAGGGAAGTCATGAGTGAAATCCTGCAGGATCTGTGTGCTGGCCTATGCTGTTCACTGTGTTCATAAGTGATATGGAACAAGGAGTGAATAATGAGGTGGCAAGGTACACTGATGATAGTAAGTTATTTAGGGTGGTAAGGACAAGGGCCTCTTCATGGTGGAAGAAGGACCTGACAAGATTAAGTTACTGAGTAAATGAAAGATATTTGATGTAGGTAAATGTAAAATAACGCATAAAAGAAAAAACAATTCTAGTTTTACCTATTCGGTGGTGGGCCCCAAGGTCTGATGCCACTGTCTTTCATGAATAAGATCTTTGCCTTATAATACACACTTCCATGGAGACACCATCTCATGTGCAGAAGCAGTGAAGAAAATAAATCAGATGTTAGGCACTGGTAGGAAACAGAGGCCAAAAAGTACATATGACTATGCCACCACACAACCTGTGGTGGTGTTGTCTGGAACAGTGCATGCGTTTCTGGCCTCTTTTTGCCTCCACGAGGATGTAACAGAGCTGGAAAAAGGTCTGGCGAAGAAGAGCTGTCAAAATAGGGCACGGCTTCTGTGAGGAGTAACTGAGGAGAGCAGGAGACACCTGACGAGATACAGTACTGCTTTCTAAAATGATGCTCCTCCTACAGAAGGCAAATAGGAAATAGACGCTCACTGCCTCTTCCAACACAAAGCCAGACAAACCAGGACAATGAGGCCTTATATGAAACTCATGGGTGGCAAGTGTGAAAGAAACAAAGGGGATATTTCCTCCACAAATCAACAGTAAACTGTGGAACACCTTGCAACTGGATAATTTGGATGCTAACAGTTACTTGGGTTGAAAAGCCTAGTGGAAAAAGAAATGAAATAAAACCCCATTGAAGGTATGTGAACACAAAAAAAGAGTAGTTCCAGACTAGAATACTCCCTAAACTGCAAATAACTGGGGACTGATGTTGTATTTTGGGGAAATATTACTGCAGACTTGCCCTCTTCTTGCTGCCTTCCCTAGACATTTGCTACTGACATTCTTGGAGACAGGACACTCAGCTAGATGGACCTCCGGTGTGGCCCAGTCAAACAACACATATTCTTGTATTTGCTACTCATGATCTATGTTAGCTTGGTTACAGCTCAGTGGACAAGTGAAGCTTTAACTAGGAAAAGTAAAAATGCTCCCCCCCGCTCCCCAAACCAACAAAACCCCAACAAGTGTTTCCGGTATAATTCTTGTATAACTTTAGCTGAAGAATGATTTACAATCAGAAAATAGTTTGATGATCACAAATATTTCCTTGAGCATTTGAATTCCACATGGAAAAACAAAGACAATTAGTGTGAATCCTTCCCTCCGTGCTCAATAAACTCACCTTCATATTTATCTTCTGCATCAAATCACTGCAGTGTTTTTAATCCGGCTCTTGGAAAAGCAACGGGAATACTTCCATGGGGCACTATAAAAACTTTTGTTTCTTTTCATTTGCTGTTTTTTACTAAAATAAAATCATCTTATATGTTAAACTGGTTTGAGACACACTGTTTAGTCACATCATAGAAAGCTACATTAAGGCATTAGTTGGGCAATATTCCTTATCCAACCTTTCTACGAGCCTCTCCCCTGTATGAAAAGAACTTGACCTGGCAATCACAGAGCACGCAGGAATGACTCAGTCCTGGAGAGTGTACAACAAAACAGGAATAGCAGCACTGCCATCAATCCTGACAAAAATAAGAAACTCAGAGTCGTTGAAATGACAGACATGAACACTGTTCTCGCAGAAGAGATAACAACGCTACCAACCAAAAAGAAGAGCAGCAAGAGCAACTGTTGCTAAACACAAGGGGATTTTTGACAGGCTGTGATGATAAGGAGTTCTCAGCTGGCAGGCAGACAGAACGCATCCCTGCAGAACATCTTTAAGTCAGGGGATGCTTGCTAGCCAAAGTGCATGCAAAGCAAGAGTGTGATGCGAAACAGGAGTGAAAGATAGAACTCATGTGGCAAAAACCACCATCGGGGATGGAAAATTTAAAAAGTAACAGAGCCTTGTGCCACTGTGAAGTCTGTACTCGAACTTTTCCTAGCCAGAGTTGTCTGCTGCAGCAGAATCCGTTACGGACATTTCTGGTGTTCCATGTTTATGCTAACTGTGCCATCAATCACAGAAAAACTCAAAAATTGTTAGGAAATTCTGGGTTATGACGCTCCCCTCCCCTGGTTCTAATTTCACTGTCATCAATGGGAGACATTTTCACTTATTATTTTTTCAGCTGCAAATGCTTTTTATTGAAGCTAAACATAATCCAAAACCATTTTCTTTGGGTTGTTGCTTAGAGAAAAAATAATTTTGATTTTTCCTTCTCTCTTAAAATGAGAAAGTAATTTGAGGACCTTAATATATTTCATAGAATCATAGAACCATAGAATGTGTTGGGTTGGAAGGGACCTTTAAAGGTCATCTAGTCCAACCCCCCTGCAGTAAGCAGGGACATCTTTAACTAGATGAGGTTGCTCAGAGCTTCATCAAGCCTGGCCTTGAATGTCTGCAGGCATGGGGCCTCCACCACCTCTCTGGGCAACTTGTTCCAGTGTCTCACCACCCTCATTTTAAAGAACTTCATCCTAATGTCCAATTTAAACCTACCCTGCTCTAGTTTAAAACCATTGCCCCTTGTTCTATCACTACATGCCCTTGCAAACAGCCCCTCCCCATCTCTCCTGTAGGCCCCCTTTAGGTACTGGAAGGCCACTATAAGGCCTCTCCGGAGCCTTCTCTTCTCCAGGCTGAACAACCCCAACTCTGTCAGCCTGTCTTTGTAGGAGAGGTGCTCCATCCCTTTCATCACCTTCGTGGCCTCCTCTGGACCTGCTCCAACAGGTCCATGTCCTTCTTGATTTCAATATAAGAAAGAGAGAGAGAGAGAGAGAGAAGGAAAAGAAAGACTCTACCACTAGTAACTACTTCCTTCTCAATTCTAATAATGATTATTTAAGATCTAGAAAACCTGTAAGAACCTGTAAGAACCTGTAAGATTCCTCTAGTGCTCTGTCTCTCTAGCTTATCAGAAAGAAATTGTAGGGTCACCTAATTACAATTTATGGGGAACATAATTCCAGGAAGAGAAACATACAAATATAGAGCATCCTTCAATGACTGGAAGCTCAAGAAAAAAACAATCTGAAAACCAGAAACCTAACTGACCATTGAAATAACCGATGTGATAAAAGTTTTCTTCCAGGAAATTATAAGGCTAGGTATTTTGCTAGAACACACATTTGAGTCAATGCAAGCTCTTGACCTTCAAGCAAGAATTCAGTCAGGAAAGTCCTGTATCACTGAGTGCCTGAAAAACAATGTGTTCCTTTTACAGGCAGAGAAAGGTAGGACGCCTAAAGTGAGTCACACTTATGATTGAGAATTGGCACCCAGCCTGGCAGAATCAGCTATTAAATGGCCTTTTTTGGGAAGAGGTCACTTCGAGCCAGTGCTCAGGGGTCTCAGGCAGTGCAAACAGCAATCTGAAGCCCACACTTTCAAAAGCTCTTGGTGGTTGCTTCAGTACTCCTCAGGCCAGAGGTCTGGTTCCAAATAAGGAAATCCTGCTAGGTGCCAATCCATTTCCATTTCAGAGAAGAGCTCACCCTGACAATACCTGATCTCCTCTTTTTCAGACACCACAAGGGCAACCTTTTGTGCACACCCAGTCATCAACCTGATCAAACTGAAATGAAGAATTTCCTGAAGTCATAGGAAGTTGGAGCTCTGATCCTCCTTCTTGCAGAAGACAATCAGGGAGATGAGATGGAATTTGTAACAATCTGAGCCTATTCTCCTTGAGGGCTTCTCCTTATTCTACCAATAGCATGTCCTGAAGTGCATTCTTTCATTCCAACTGAAGATGCTTTTAGTCATTTCCTCTCCTAGCAGAGAAATGATAATGTCTTGTCTGAAAGGAGGGATTTGGCCAGATACCAGCATCTTTTATTCTTTTTTTTT
>VYZM01018850.1:521604-571148 GCA_013398915.1 Dromas ardeola | reverse complement strand
TTTTTTTTTTTTTCCCCTGACAGCCTTTGATTTACTATTTCCAAGAACCTACTTTGGCATCTGGAAGAGCTCTGTTTTACCACACAGCAACATCAGGGAATTATATGTAATTGGTTTACAATATTGATAATTCCAAATTTTGTCTTGCAAGACCAAATGGGGGACAATAGTGACTTATATATAGGTCCAAAATTGTTTCTCTTTGGTTTAGTGATCTATGCAAGGTGAATTTACTGAGGTATAGTCTGTTCTGTACTGGAAGAATACCTGAAAAGAATGAACTGCCACAACTGGTTTTAGACGTCTCTTCTCCTTGCCTCTCTGTAAAGTCTTGAAGCAGGGAAACTGAGAATATATTGCAAAATTCTTGCCTTGAAAACCAAAATGTTTTAAGCAAATTTATCTGAAGTGGGCACTGGGAGATGCTGCAGAGCTCTTCTGATGTGAGCTCCTCGGATTCCCAGACATTAACTCTTTTTACTTCAGCATTTATCAGTAGTTGAATCCTCCATAACTCTTAGGAGTTCACTCTTCCACTTCCCATGCAAAAAATAATAATAAAAAAGAAACTGTTCAGAAGAAGATTATGACACAGGCTTCCTGCCATCACAGCTATGTGCTAGCTTCAGCAGGGCTGCTGGCTGTTGCACTTAAAGCACGCTGACATTTGCTGATGCCTCTGGAACAACTGGCATGATTTATGAACTGCTCTTTGGGCAGGTGAATGGCAGGCAAATGCAGGCAGTGCACTTAACTGGTAGGCGCCTGTCCTCGCAATCCGAATCCCTGGTTGATATAAGAGAGCCAGCGTATGGCCATTTCTGCTCTCTTGGCTGCTGATACCACCACCTTCTTAGTTATTTTTAGCTGGGACGGAGAGGAAAGTGGCAAAGCAAGTTACCCAGCACAGTTCACAGTTCACATATGGTTTGCTACCAGGCTGTTTCTTGGAGTTTGTCATGCTAAATATCACCTATGGATTGCTATCTTGCAATGTAAGAAAGGAAGGGAAGAATGAAGGAAAGACAGAGGGTATTAGAAGCAACACCACCACATTTGACTTTTCAGATTTAGGTTCTGATTCTCTGCACTGTTACACTACTGTATAAGCAAAGTGCATTTACATTTCATTCTCATTCAGTATACATGACTGGAGAATGTAGTCATTCGTTTTCAGCAAGGTTAGGTTGCATGTAATTGACATCCTTGGCCAGAGCCTTTCATGCATGGAAATCAAAACCCAAAACCAAAGAAAAGCAGGAGAAACAGAAAAAGCTACAAACACGTGCCCTGCCCAGATTCATCGCTTGTGTTTTCTTTAGCACTTGTCAAGATGAAGAGGACAATTTGAGCCATTTTCTTGCAAATCTGCAAAATGCTGTTGAATTCACTGAATCTGGGTCAAATTTTGGGATTCTGTGTGTCATGAGATGACTGAAGCTCACAAACATTGGCTCAGTTTCAGAGTCTCAGAACAAGAAATACAGAAGTATGCCTAGTCATATTAGGAACAAGCTTCTAAGGACAAACTGAAAGTACACAACAAGCCGAACTCTTGCTGGGAATGGAGTCACTGCTTCCTTCTTAACGTTCTGGTGTGAGTACTGAAATGGCTGAAAGTCTCTGGGAGTAGGAAGCTTGCTATTGACATCTATTGATGAAGAGGGAGAAAAGCAGCTCAGACTGGCCTGAGAGCACCATGTATCAGAGGATGGATAGGGCCGGGAGCCCTTTGTGAGCATCTGCTGGTGAACAAAGGGAAATGACTAAACCAGCCCAAAAATATTTTCATCTTTTTTGTGGCTTCATTTGCTAAAAGTGCTTCTGGGTTAGGAATCTATTCTGAGAATCAGTTTTACTTCATAAGAATTAAACTCAAAGGTCAGACCATAAATATCTACTATTTACAGCTAGCGATGTGGATATAATATGTATGTGATACAGTTTTTATCCTCTTTAGGTCATCGGTTCTTATCCTAAAATGTTACGCAATACAGTAGCACTACTCTGTCTTTTTCTACCAGAAATTCAAATCATTTAATAACCAACATTGTGATTCCACAGCACTTATAGTGTTGTCATATAATGGACATGTATATACATAAATCCCAGCTTTCATTGTGTGTACACACTGCCTGACTGGGGGATCATTTTCACATGTAGTTATTTGCTACAGTTCCCTCATTACTGTCTAAGCATGGTTTTAGTTCTTTTGCCAATTTTTTAGCTTTTCAAGAAGAAATACAGGCAGGAATTGCCATCAGGTTCCCATTTCTAGTGATTCAGTTTGCCCTATGTCATAAAAGCCTTTGATACACATAAATGTGCTTTCACATGCATGCAAAGAATTGTTTTCAAAGTACAGCATGGTCCCACGGACAAGGAAAACTGCCTGAACATGCTTCCAAACACGGACCGAACACAGTCCTGCTGGGTTTGACTGCAGCTCTTCACAAGTAAATAAAGTTGTATCCACTTACACCAGGTCTGAATTTAGCCCTATGCTTTCTTGAAAAGAACAAACAAATCCCAACAACAGCAGCAAAACCAAGCCTGAATGTATTAAACAGCTATTTAAACCGTTAAACAACATGGGCTTTCTTGTGCATCAGCAGGGAGCTAAGCTTTCCCCAACAACACTGTGATGGATGGCAGTGCATTCCCATCAGCTCAGCTGGCAGGTCCAGCACCTTTAAGAAGGGTCATGCATCTTTCCCAGTATGTACCGGTGTGTACTAGGCTTGGAAAATCTGGGAGGGAGGAAGCAAGCTTCTCAGATCATATGAAGGAGAACTTCAGTTACTGCCCTTTAATCAGGCAGATCCTGAGGTAGCAGGGCAGTGCACTGTCACCTAAACTCAGAAAAAGCACCAATAAAAGACAAGATAAGAGATGCAGGGGGATATGTGCAATTAGCAGGTCCACAGAGCAGCCAGAATCCCAGGTTGTTCTCTGACTCCTACTTCTAGGGTTTTTTTTCTCTTTTCTGCATCTTAATGAAGTTTCACCAGTTTTCCAAAGCTGAATAAAAAAGGAATAATTACCAACAGCACAACAGAAGCCCTCTCTTGAAACTCTTACAGCAGATTTTGGGAAGACTTAAATCTACACAAATCCTAACATGAAGACAATGGTAAGCCCCACTAAACATATTCAACCCACATTTTTTCCACATGTCAGTCTTCCACCTCCACCAGCAACCAGGCCATGTGGTTGCTTTAGTCAGCAAAGCAAACTGCATGGACAAAACACACAAAAATGCACAAAATAATTGAATCACGTCACCTCTTCTGTGAATCACAGTTGGCAAAATGGGGACATTCAAATACAAAATCGTTTGGGTTTGTATGAATCAAAATACAAATTTGATAAACACAAGCATCGAGTTACATTTTGCCTTGCTGTGAAACCTTCAGATCTCCTTGAAGTCATGAGAAACTATCCTCTCTGAAAGGTAGACATATTCATTTAGAGGTACTCTGAAGAAGTGCCGCATTGCAACATAGACAGAAGTTGACAGACTCCTTACATCCTCCTCATCGCCTCTGTGAACACCAGCTGTTTTATGTACAGACAGAAACATACGTTTCTGTCTGTATGATGTTATAACTAGACGTTGAAATAGGACAAAAGTACTTGGGCCACCTATGTTCTTGGATGCAGCACTGAAATTCAAATGTCCTGTGTTTAATCCATTAGCAGAAGAAGATAACTGCCTTTTTATTAAAACTTGGCAATCTGTTTCATATTAATATAAACACTGAGAAGAAGAGTATAAATTCTTAGTGCGCAGTGCTCCAAACGTACATTTGATTAAAATGATGCCTCTTCAGAGAAGTAGACTGTATTTATATATTTTGGATGGAACGCTTATATTTTTTGGCAGGCCCACACATAGAATTTGCATGTTAATATGCTAGAATGGATACGCTCTTTTTAAGTAGCACACATCAGAACTCATATTGTTTTCCTTTGAGTCCCTAGCACAACATCACTGACTGTAGGAGGTAGATGAGGCTTTTAAGAGAAGCTAGGAATACAACACTGTTGAGCTTCACAACTTCTAGAACTCATTAACCACCAGCCTGTGTAAAATTTCATAACATCTGAAACATTTAACACCCATGCCCATGAGAATGGAAACCTAGAAAAGTGTAAGAAAAAAATGACTCAGGCATGTCTATCAACTAAATCTTTAGATCATAAATTCACAATACATTTCAGTGTCATTCATGCTACCGGCCAAACAAGAGAAAAAACATACTCGGAAACCGACAGAAATAATCTGATGGCATGTTTATGAGGCATCATTTCTTAGTTTTATTAATCCTTCTCCTTAAAACTCTGAAGTTTTATACTTGGAGTTCATTTGCAGTTTCTGAAGACAAAATGATTCCTGAAATTTGAAAACCCAGGGTATAAATGTATATTATAGCTTTTTCGAGAATCCACTGCAAGATACTAAGCACACCCCTGTTTTAATTTTTTTTTTTTATTTGTTCAGATTTTCAGTAATGACAATAGTAACAACAAAACCACTCCTAACTACCCTCAGATCATTTCCATGTAGTCTTGGCCAAAAGAGATTTTTTGATTGTGCTCCTTAAAAAAATAACACTTAAAAACCTCAAAATGTTCCCCATGTGTTTCAGACTGAAAAGCTGGAAATGGCTAGCCTTAAAAAGAGTAGAACAAGACTTACTGTGTAGAGTAAGAGCTGCCCATCAAGACAGATCTGAAGAAAAGTTAGATGGATATATTCAGAATTAAGGTATGGTATTGGCTACTTCCTGCAGGTGCCTCGGAACTTTTCTGCTTTTTAAAAATGTGCCCCACGCCTGTGAAGATCCTGATCATATATGGCTGATACTTTGGTGCACTGGCAGGAGTGTGCACTTCATTTTGCAGTTCCAGGTACCCAACCTGAGTGAGTGTTACACAGCAAGAGCCAGCACTTCTTACAGGCACACTGGTATCTTCCACTCCACGACATTGTTAGGAACAACATCTGAGAGACATAGTCTAGAAGGTATAGTTTGTTAAAGGAAAACAGTAATACTTTCTAAAAGTAGGACAGGAGAAGGAAAGGAAGTCCTCAATATATTTGAGGGATAAATAGAATGAAATTTTTTCTTACAACATGTGCATGCAATTTCCAGTTACTTCAGTCAGACCTGAAAGGCTTCTATTTAAGAGCTAGATATGATAAGATATTTAGGTGCTTATGAATTAAATGCCAGACTTTCAAGAGGAATCCAGTCCCCACAGTCAGGTACAGAAATTTCCAGCATTGTCCAGTGGGAGAGAGAGGTGCACAATGCTCAGTGGTTACAAATCCCTCCTTTCAGAAAGTAGGCGCCTGGCTGGGGGCTGCAAGGAGTCACCTATGCCCACCTGCACACCTCGCATCCTCTCACACAGACAGTTCCCCAAAACCAGTACCTGAAAAAACAGGCAGCATCTGCCAGCCCTGCCTGTCTTTTGGTAGTATTCAAGTATTTGTCCATAAAGAAGAAAATCGAATGGGAGGTTCAGTGGCCTACTCAGTCTTCATGAGCTCAAATTTCCATCTCCCAGGAAAGCATCCTAATCACAAACAGGGAGGTGCCGTATAAATGTGAACAGCTTCTGAGTGAGAGGAATGGAGATTTTGGACCTTAATCTACTTGACTCTGGACACGGAGAGAGGGGGAGAAATCAACCCGAAGGCCCTATCCAGCAAGGGCCTACGCACGTCGCTGGCCATATGTGGGTGATCTGCTTGAGTATCTGGGGTCAGACTGGAGCAGAAAGGAAAGACAATGCAGCTCTTCAGGGTCCTCCCACAAAATTACTTCTGTCCCTGTGAGATGTCAGAATGAATTGCCGCTTGCAGTAGATTGTGCAGCTGTTCAAACTATGATTGCGCTGCCCTCTGGGTGCTTGGAACTTGGCTCTCTCTCACGCTGAACATGCCTCTGAGCAAGAAATTCCCAGATAATAGTGGTTAGATAACACACCAAAGTAGCTGATACTATTTTTTAAAAGGCTTTATCCCTCTTCCCCTCCCTTAATCTAGTGGTTGACATCTTAGATATTGAGCTGCTTGGGGCAGGTCCCACGTGGTCCTATTTTTAGAACGTACCCAGCACATTATAGGCCTGATGCAAGCCAAATATGTTATTATAAGTCAGTATTGGAAAAAGGTTGTTGTTAAGAGCAATGCACTTCTGAGGTTGCCAAGCAGGCCATGAGGACTGCTGGACAGTACACAGCAGATTTACCTCCTCCTGCCCAAATGGCCCCTTCCACGTTTCAGAAGCGAGGAGAATGGACACCCTGCTCAAGATACCTGCTGCGTGACTTAATGCCTGTGAAACTTCATCAGAGTGTTTACCTACTCCCATCTCCTTAAGGTTGGAACAAAAGGGATTACTGTCTGCTTCTTAGTATTTCTTCCTTCTTCTCAACATCCTGGCAATTACAGATTAATTTTCTGTGTGCCCTTTACACAGCCCCAACCTCTGGTTAATAACACTTGTTGAGACAAGTTGCTTCAATAATTACTTCAAGAATTCAGTTCCTTCTGAGTCTCCTCAACAATGACCCAAAAGCTTTCCTTTCTTCAATAAACTCATTTTAAAATAATGCAAACCCCCTCTCAATGAGGTAAAATTACTTATTTATTTATTTAAACAAGCGCTTTTTACTAAAATTCCATCAATTCTATCTATCAATATATGTATTGATATATGCATTGATATTCTATGTATTGAAAAACTTCTGAGATGCAGCTCTGAGTATTCATGATACAGAAGACTATTAATGATATTTTCCAGGTCTGTCTTACGACCTTGTCTCACAAACAATGTTTCCTATTCTGTGCCTAGATAAATTGCAGAAAGCATACCTGCAACACTTTTGAAAAGAAGCAAGAACTTTTAGCAAGAACACTTTTAATTTCTGATCTACGTGTTTGTGCCTGAAGAGATTTACAGACCTGGAGACTTTCCAGTCAGCAGGGACTATCTATCTAGAAGAGGAGAGAAAAATAGAATTGCCATTTACACCTCTGAAGGACATTACTCTCTGAATTCTGTAAAATACAATAATGTAACTCCAGTTTTCCTCCCTATTCCAAGTTCCATTTAGAAACCAAAGGGAAAAAAATATCCAACAAATACTATTAATTTATATCTATAAACTTCTGACATAGACACTTCTTTTCTGAAGTTTCCTTTGTGATATCTACCCCACATTTGTGTGTCTTTATTTGCTGTGTTTCTTTTCACACTTCATAAGAAGATATGCAAAGCTTCATTTGGATGAGTAACTGGTGTTGGTGATTTAAATGCACTGGTTTCAGGACTACATTCATTAGTATTTCTATTTCATTTAATATCCCTTACACCAGTATTCTAAAATATGTAAGTCTGTATGTATATATCACATTCTGTTCTGCTTGGTTTTGTTCTGTTACATTTTCTCTGTAGCAATTGCAGGCGTCCAATCTACTTTTACCATGCAGATCTTTGATACATTACATACCAAAGACTATTGTGTGAAGAGGAAAGCCAGTGATGTTTGCGTAGTTCATCAGGAATTAGCCACTTCTCAAGTAAGAGACTAGGAACAGATAGTTGCATAGGAACATTTCTAGAAAGTGGTGAAATAGTATCTTAAACTCACTCTAGAAAAAAAGGAAAATAAGATTTTTAAAACATTTACTTCCAAGAAATACAGAGTAGTCCATAGAATTATCTATGTATTTATGAGAAAGAGGAGGCTGAGGGGAGTCCTCATCACTCTCTACAACTACTTGAAAGGACATTGTAGAGAGGTTGGTGCTGGTCTCTTCTCACAGGTAATTAGCGATAGAACAAGAGGGAATGGCTTCAAGCTGCAACAGGGGATGTTTAGACTGGACATTAGGAAAAAAATTCTTCACAGAACGAGTGGTCAGACACTGGAATAGGCTGCCCAGGGAGGTTGTGGAGTCACCATCCCTGAATGTGTTGAAGAGTCATTTAGCTGTGGTATTGAGGGATATGGTGTAGGGGAGAACTTTGTAGAGTGGGGTTGATGGTTGGACTTGATGATCCCAAGGGTCTTTTCCAACCTGAGTGATTCTATGATTCTATGATCATGCTTGGTCCGCACTTCTGTTGGATATGATGGCCAAAGCTACTAGAATATGTAAGAGCTTCTCAAGGAATGGTGTATGAGCCTGGTGTATTTCTGTGGTAGGAGCTTTTTGGCTTTCTTTCTTTGAAACCTTTTAAATTTAAAAAAATGTAGATGATATCCTAAGGCAAAGTCAGCAATGCACTGTGTATACTGGAATAGATCACAGTGTAAATAGAGGAAAAATGAAAATAAAATTCCATGTGAAATACTTGTCCAGGAATAGTCTACCCAGATTTAAAGGTTACAAAAAGCCCAAACCAAAGAAGTCTTTTCAACACTAATCTTATTTTCAAATTATTAATGTCTGTCCAATAATAACATTGGTTTAAAAAAAATAATAATATTTACCATCCCATAAGTGCCAGGAATCAAACTCTTTGCGATATTCATTTTTAGTTCCTAAGTGACACATGGCAAGATAATATTACCTTCCAAGATTTTCCATGCCTGGGCTGGGCGCTCAAATGGGTTTGCATTCTCCAGACCTTTGAGAGCTGTCTCTGGGATGTGCCAAAAGCTTATTACTCACTGTTGTTTCTATTAGACACTGCTACTTATTGCCACTGTTTAAATAGGTCATTAGCACATAATAGAAGTAAAGTAGGAGGAAAATGCAGGCTAGATGTGGGGTCAGGAGTAAATACACACCTTGGAGAACACCCATTATGTCTTTTTTCCTTGTAACTATAAGTAAGTTGTACAGTTCTGTGTGAAAACAGGTCTGGCCTTTGCTGCCCAGATTCACTGTGAACCAACAGGAGACTCTGAGAGTTGCTATTTTTGGCAACATGGATGGCATTGCCAGGAACCAGGAGTGAATACGGGGATGTCGCAGAATCACACGTGACCTCCATGTGTATGGATGTGACCTTACAAAAAATCCTTGAAACCTGTTCTGCTTGTGCATACTTTTCTGGGCAGCAAAAGCAGGGAATAAATGCATTACCCTGGTCAAAGATGAGAAATCTTAACAAGGATATCCTCTTGAAATGAAGACTTAGAAAAATCCTTCCTGTGGATTTTGTAACATAACTTTTAGTTACTCAGTGACTGATTCCAAAGCTACCAAAGCAGCTTTTCCCAGCTGCAATCAAAGCAAGCCAAATTTCACCAGGAATTAATTGGGCTTATGGTATTATTAAAAACAGCAGTTATGTGGAGAGGAAATGCACATACATCCTTCTAAAACAATACCCAAGGTGGAAATCATAAAGAAATAAAGGTAGAGAAAATCTACTGAAAATTCTGATTCCTTCTACAGTAAGCACTATTACTTGTAGGGTTTTTGTTTTTAAATATCACGATCATACTTGTGATTTCAGACTGAATGGTGACTCCTAATGTCAAGATCAGAAAATAAACGAATAATCAGACATCTTCAGAGAAAGTTTTAGTAATTTTAGCAGCAAGAACCTAATTTTTGAAAGACTGTTGATTTTCTGTACTTTAGCTCTGTATGTTCAACTCTAAAGCTTTTAAGTGCTGCTGAAGAGAACCCCAGTTTGGTGTATTTTCTTGCGTTTTGTCTTTACCTAAAAATCTTAAATGACATTGTTTTCTCTGGGTGCTGGTACTTCCAGAAGGTATAGAAATGAGCAACTTTTTGCCACCCAGGCAGACAGTTGTGGTGGCCTGCCAGTCAAACTGAATCGGCTACCCTGAAAGCTGAGGAAATTCGTTACAGCTTGGACACTTGTGCAGTGTCAAGTGATCTCCATTTCTGAGGCTGGAGGTGATGTGAGGAGTGATTAGCACGGCACTTGTCCAAGACACAGCAAGGGCTATGGCTGTCCTTATGGTCAGCAACTGCACAAATACGAAATGGGCTGAGTTTATGGAAGTAGGTTTCCACAAATTATTTGAAGTGTGGGGCTACCTCCTATCTTTATTTATTATTCCAGTTCTTGGTGCAGCACTGATGAAAAACTCTGTTTACTTTAAGCTGTTCCCATTATCAGGACAGCATTATAGGCATTTTTCCCCAGTGCTGCTCCTGCAGTAAAGCACTGGCAAATGTGACGTTATGACAACCGTGTTTAAAAATATTCAGCTTAAGATGAGGAGCTGTATTTGTTCTGTAAGCCTCTTGGTGTTTTAAAAAACAAACTTGCACGTCTGTCACCTTCTGGGCCTAAACACTCCCGCCATTGGATCTAAGGCAAATAAATATTTGTCCATTTTGTGTCAGGGGCCGGGCGGAGGGTAGGGCCAGCCACCCTGGCCTCTCTCAACATGGCCGTGCCATTTGGGAGAGCGGTTCCCCAGAGCCTCAGACGAGAGCTCCTGTCTGGCATCCCCTTTGCCAGAGGACACAGACAGGCCTGGTGTGCTCAAGCCCCTGCTTTCCTTTGGAGCAATACCGTCTCCAGATGAAGACGTACAAAGAAACCCATTTAGACAGGCTTTATTACTCCCGTCATCTGGCACAGCCTCCTCCCCCTGATCGCGATAGGCTTGGCAGCGAGAAAAAAAAGGAGGTTCAGAGAGATTTTACTGGTTTGTTGTCACTGTCAATAAGTAATAGCTCTGGGTTTAATAGCCAGCCTCTGGGTAGTGCAGCCTCCGCCTGCCGCCCAGCAGACATCTGAGTAAGCGCTTTGCGCGGAGGTGGCAGATGGATGACTGTATATTGCATAACCCGTCGCTGCCAAGTCCTGCGCAGTTCCATGTGTGATGCTTTAAGCAAAGTTTCAAATAAGCCCATGAAAAGTGCATGCTTGCAGATTTGGGTCTGGCCGTAAATTTTGCCAGATGGTTGCTCTGCCCTACCCCGAGCAGTGCCGCTGCATCCAGCATGGCTGCAGAGGCACCCTGGGCCTCCCTGGGGAGATGGCTGCATGTGGGCCTCACTGGGAAGATGGCCGCATGTGGGCCTTGCTGGGGAGACAAACGTGTCTGGGCCTTGCAGGGGAGACAGCCATGTCTGGGCCTCGCTGGGGAGGTGTCCACATGTGGGCCTCACTGAGGAGACAGCCACATGTGGGTCTCACTTGGAAGATGGCCACACATGGGTCTTGCTGGGGAGACAGCCACCTGTGGGCCTCTCTAGGGATATGGCTGCATGCGAGCCTCTCTGAGGAGATGGCTGTGGGTGGGTGTCTCTGAGGAGATGGCCATGTTTAGGCCTCCCCCCAGGGCTGGCTGGTTCATGGAGGAGCTGAGGAGAAGACGTGCACAGCCAAGAGATCGCTTGGTGACAGAATGGTTCCCCAGGGCAACTGGAGTGAAGAGAGGGTGGCAGTGCAGGAACGGGAATTTTCTCAAGGGACACTCCTCGTCTGCTCAGAAAGGGACATGCAACTGCCTGGGGAAGGACAGAAAATGAGTATTGCTCCAGGCATTGCCCGAATCCTTGTTCACCTGGAAATCCCGTTGCGGGAGCTATCTATCTGCCGGGGACTACAAGCTCCCTGGCTAGCAAGAGTGGTGTGAGGGCTTCAGGAAAGACAGCAGACTAGGTATAGGCGCTGCAGGTGCAGCAGGGTTGAATATCTCTTGATTAAAATAATTAATACATCAGATTGCAGAAAGGAAAATTTTAATTTAGAGAATTGTGTAGGTGTGTGTTAGTGCTGCGGCCATACTTGATGTTAATACCTAGGTCTTACAGAGTCTTAAGATACCAAAATAGTTTATGAAGGAGGGAAGCTGGCAGGAGGGGACCTTTCAGAGAAGCCCAGGCAGCCCTGTTACTACAGTAGGATGACTACTCCTCAAACGATGAGTGGTAATAATCGTGGACTAAGTGACTGCAGACACTCTTGGTTTGATGGCAGCCCTACCTACTGAATGGGAAACTCTTAGAGGGAAAGTAGTCTTGTGTTGTTCTCCGCATTCCAGGCAGGTGCTATAACTTGTCTTGGATGTACATAGAGTTCCTGGATACTGTGCTGAGGATAGTGATAGAGGAACACGAACAAACAAATTCAGCTTAAGTGCAGGGCAGAAGCTTGGCTAGCGAGTCATGTTGGATCATGACTACTGCATCATACTACAGAGAGTTCTGCATGTGTGTGTTTTAATGGGGATACAAATGAGT
Source organism: Dromas ardeola (assembly GCA_013398915.1). Taxonomy (NCBI): domain Eukaryota; kingdom Metazoa; phylum Chordata; class Aves; order Charadriiformes; family Dromadidae; genus Dromas; species Dromas ardeola. The sequence goes on along the minus strand of VYZM01018850.1, from coordinate 558,943 downwards.
GACTCACCCAGTGCTCTGCGTTGTAAGTCATTAGATCATGAAAATGGCATAGCTCAGTTTCCAGCTAAGAAACACTTCATTCAGCAGTTAAGTGAGTTGTTATTTGGCAGTCATTATATCTGTGATTTACAAGGAACATACAGATCTGCATTACCAGTGTCAAAGACCACCAATATAAAATACAGCAAATGGGATTTTTATCTTTCAGCACACAGCAAGAGTGGATGCATGAGCCACGCTTTTCAGGCTGTATGTAATCAATCTAACGTAAGACATTATCTCCAAAACAGAAGACTAAACTTAGGACTGTTTTACATGACTTCTTACCTTTAAATATATTTGACAATCTGCTCCCCTGGTATCTTGCAAGTACTCTGTGGCCACTACAAGATGTTCACCATCAGCATGAAATAGTTACTGATGCAAAATTAAGCTATTATGTCAGAGGAGTCTGCTGACAGGCTAAGGAGCAAACACTTGACAAAAATCAAAGTCCATTTCTATTTTATGTTTTAAATCAGATTCAACAGTCTCTCAAGATGAGAAAAATGTGCACAGACTAGAAAAGCAGACAAGGAGTGAATGAATACCTCACAACAGAGACAAGGAAACTGTAAAAAATGAAAATTTAAAAAACAAATTGAGGATTCAGCAGTGACTGTATATCTTTCATATTTTGCAGAGATAGTTTTTAATAAGAATCTGAGAGTGGGAAAAGAAAACAGAATGTCTTGAACTTTGCATCTGGAGCAGATATGGGTACCCTTAAAACAAGTAATTTCTAGGGCTGTTTTTCAGAAAGTACAAAGCTTCTTAATTGTGTTCAGGAAACTATCATTAGTGTAAAATTTGGACCAACACTACCCTCCCTCAGTCTCAGCGCATATGAACAACCAAGAGACTCTCAGACCTGCTGGGCACCCTCAGCGGGAAGTGAGAACTCAAGACCTAATGACACTTGGATCATTTCATTCACTTAGGTGGGCTCCAATCTGGCAAGCACTTAGGATGTAATGATTAGGGCTGTGTAAACAAATGGAAAATTATAGCTTTGCTATTATTTCATAATTTTTCTTCAGAAAGAAGCTGAAAAAAAACACACTGAATAAAACATTGTTTAACCCAAAGAAAATCTCAGGTAATGCAAGTAAACTATAGGAAACAAATTGGGCAAAAGTCAGACTAATTAGTATCTCTTTCTTTTCTACAAAAAACAACCAAGGGAAAACATTTTCACAGACAAAGCTATTCAACTCTCTCCACCCAAACTTGCAAATAGACTTGGGATGGCCAAAACCACATGTTCTGGGGTTCCCTGAAGTTTTTTTTCCCCAGCTCTTGTGCCTAAATTTGCATATACAGACAGCTTATTTGAATGCAGTGCAGCTATTCCTACATAAAAAAATGCCAAGTATTTGCAGTATGCAGTCTTTACATGTGTGTTACAACTTATATTGAGAATTTAGAGTCCATTTTGTTGTGAGTAATTGTATGGATATAAAGAGGAGAATTCTACATGAACATTGCCTTCTGGTTTTACTGTGTTAATTGATAATAAATGTTCTGTGTTTGCCAACATAGTAGGACAAATTCAGAAGCAAGCGGACTTAAATTGGGGATGAATTTGGTTTATATGTTTATGTCTCACCCAGATTTTTAAAAATGTGCAGTGTCAGAGCAGGAAATTAATGTGTCCTATGATCTCAGTGTTGTGTATTTATAACTTGGGTTAAAGGTGACATCATAAACCTTCAGAAAGTCCTTGTATACAAAAAAAACAATGAGGGGGAGAAGACTGCTGACCTCTCATTCACATCAAGAACACTCAACCATAAAATCAAAGGTTGGTATCAGTAATTTTTGTAAGTCAAAAGTTTCCCTATGTGGTGAATCTATGATGAGAAATCATTCCTTCTGTCTTAGAGATAAGGGTTTGACTGTTAAAATCCCTTTCAAATGTGAGGATTTGGGGTTTGATGCTATTATAAATAGTCCTTTCTGCAAAAACTAGGAAAAGAGAAATGGAAGAAGAAAAAAGATTTTCTTCCCAAATTGTCTCACACAGGTAAGAAAAAGGGCAATTTCTTTTCTGCCTTCCAAGGTGACTGGTCGTAGTACTTGCTGTAGCCCAGGAACAGTGAGAAATCAAGGTCCTTCATTCTTTACACATTTACTCCATGGTTTCAGTAGCAGTAGCAAAAAAGTATGTTATCTTTCTCTGGGAAATTCAGCAAGGTTATGTGTATGTGTGGGCCCCTTCTACTACTCCCCAGGAATGACCTGCCCCACTCCTTCCCCACACGCTCTTCTCTTTCTCCCATTTTTCCCAAAGTTAACAAGTCTGGAAATAATTAAGAAATCCAGTCAGCTCTCCAGCACTATATAATTCAATTTACTGCTCAGTGTGTGAAAATTTGAGCTCAAGGCAGTGTTTATCTGGTATAAAAATGCTTTCTTGTAGGGGAAAAAACATTCTTCCTGGTTGTTTGTGGCTCATGGCTAGTTACTTAAATCATTAAAACCACGGGCCTAATGATTTCAAGTAACATATTTTTTGCTGTTGCTCTTTTAGAGTACACGATGTTTTACTTCTTGGAGCACAGAACACAAAAATAGAAAGTAGACGAGCACTTTTTCAGTGTCTCCGCCATCATCCAGTCCTGATTTAAGAACAGCAACATGGTAATAACCCCACTGTGTCAACATGAATCAGAATAGCAGATCCTTAACTGGGTTTGAAGAAAAATATGAGTAAGGTGGAGGGTTAAGAAGCAGTGCTACCTTATGATCCTCTCAGTCTCACGCAGACAACCATACAAATGCTTGACATTGTATAAGAAGTAATGCAAGTCTTTGCTTTTTAAAGAAATATGCTGTATCAGTATATTCCCATTTTCAAAGAATTTTGCATACCTGCTGCTTGTCCAGGATTAGAACTGGAAGCACAGGAGTGGTAGAGCTTGCTAATACACAGCAGCACACAGGGAAATAAAGGGCATATTTAGATGGGGTTTTACATAGGCATCTTCCTGGTTGTCTTGGTTAGAAAAATACATGTTTTTTAAGAGTAGTACTTTCTCCCACCCATCTTTGGTCACAGTGGGCCTTGTGTTCAGACTGTCCTAACTGACTGTATCTGCACTAGCAACTTAAATATGCCAGGGACCATTCCCTGGCTGTGAGGCCAGCTGGCACAGAGCGCCCGCAGCCATATTATTAACGTCTTGCTGGGAATGATCTCTGGCTCATGCTAATGTCTGGTGTTACAGAGCACAGGCTGAAACCAGGCCTGGGACCTTTGTAAAATATAGACTATTGAATCTATTGCATTTATTGTAATAGTTAATAAACTGATATTTAATTTGTGAGTATAGATGTATACTCTATTGTGCACACAGAAGGGATCTCTTTTATGTGCAACTCCGTAATCTTCTTGAGGTGCAGGACAAGTAAGGCAAGTAAGCAGTACGTGGCGAGTAACAGAAACAGCCAGACCTGAACGTGGATGGGACAGAGTTTTCTTGCTTAGGATCCCCAGGGTTTACAGAGCTGTGTAGAGTCTGGCCTTCCACTGCACGCCCCTTGGCATTTGTAGGTAACATGAAGTAATTCAAAGTACAAAAATTTACTGGAGATGGCTTTCTTAAAGCCATAGATACTAAATTTCCAAAGAAACCATGTCTAACTAAAGAAAGAACATCCATCCACTTTTTATGCTTGGATAGTCAACTTATTTTTATAACCTGTAAAGCTGTTAAGACATATTTGAGATGACAAAGAAATAGTTTTGTGTGCAACTGTTAGCCTGAAAACTATTCTATTTGACTTAATGTATTTTGGTCTGTCTCCAAATGTAATACAGTATGTGACAATACAATTTCAGGTAGTTCAGTTACAGAATAGAAAGGTGGTTTCTGAAGAACCCATGCTTTTCACTGTGTCTCACTCAGTAACACTGTGGCCTCCTTGGGGTTGTTACAGTATGGACAATAATATGCCTGTCTGACCACAGACTTTCTTTCTAACAGTTGGACAAGATAAACATCTTTGCTCTGAAGCATTAGCAAGGAGAAGATGATAATCCCACCTACTGGGATTATTCAGTGCCTGTTTTATTATTACTTAGCCAAGACTATTAAGGGAGCCGTAAACCTTGACAAAAATTAGCTGGGAATATTAAAGTCCTGATGGGAATCATAAGCAGCCCAGGGTCTTGTAATCTATGCGGCTGCTGTCTGTGCAGGGAGAGATGGGCTGTCTTTTAAGAGAACCTTCTGTGTGCCTTGCTGCTCTTTCCTATGTTCTCAAATATAAAGTTTTCAGGGCATAGTGCAAGCATGACAACGACACCTCTAGACATCAAACCCACCCTTCTATCACCACTGCAGTTTTTCTGGGGTGCTGAGTAATAGCCAGCATTCTGGGAAGGGTCATTAATGGTGAGACAGTCCGTGTTTCAATCACCTGCCTATCAATCAAATTCCTCAAGGCCAGAGTTCAATTAATTGATGACACCCTTGAGGCAACCTAAGCAGTTAACAAGTCAGTGAGACTTGGTAGAAAAACAAGCAGTTCATTTAAAAAAAGCCCCACCAACAAAACCTCCCATAACTCTAATTTTCCATTTTACCTCCCTCTGATTTGTCTTTCCATTGCCACCCCAAAACTTTCAATGACAATGCATACTTTTCATGCAAAAAGCAAGGACTAGACACAGAAAAGCAAGACATATTTCAAACCCAAACATACTCCATACCATAGACAGATTCACGATCTTAAAAATGCCAAAGGAAATGACCACAGTCATCCTCATCCTAATAGCTAATTTCACTGTTTTCTTTTTCCTTAGCTGCTTTAAACTATTTTGCCGTACTTGCAAAGTTTCAAGTGCCCCTTTTGTAAGGTTTTCTTTTGTATTGTTTTGTTTTCATGCATTTTTTTTTTTACTTTGAGAAACTCCGAAGTAGAAGTTTACACCACTCTGTTATATGACACTTCCAAAAACCACCGAACTATGTAAGGACCCGTCCCAGATACAGACTCACCTTCTTTTGTGGTAATAAATCAGACAAATACGGTTTAAATGACAAGCAAATCTAAAATGGTGAAATCTTGGTTTAATCAAGACAAGTTTATGTTTTCTTTACCAGAGTGAACATGCATGCTGACACAGTCCATATATGTGTAGAACTTAGTGTTTTTACTATGTAGATGTGTGTAAATATCTCATTTGGCTTAATTGTGTACCAGTTTACACCAAGCTTTGCTTTTAGCTGAAAAGTAAGTTTTCATTGGCATAGCAGAGTCTGATACTGCCTTATGCTAAAAATACTCAAACCGACTTGTTTCTTCAGTTATGTATAACTATACCGGATAGCTTTGCCTGAAAAGTTTCAAACATAAGTAAATCTTCTGACAGACCTGGCCTGGCCTGGCCATTTATGATGAAAAATGAACCTGGCAAGTTTTCCACAGTTGGGTTTTTGTTAATGTTTTGAGCACCTCTATTCTGTGCCGCAACCAGAATGTACTGGCAGTGTACCTTAACTAAGGCTTTGCTTCTCACCAGTGGTTTGTTTCTGGCGTTAGGTTGTTGAGGGGAGTGCGACTGTGTCTGTTTTCCATGTGGAGTCAAATATTTTGATGCAGAAGGAATGGAGGTTGCTAGCACCTCCTATTGAGTGAGGACTGAAGCAGATCTGTTTCCCAAACTGACCAGAATATACAAAATCTCTTTGGGGTAGTTTGCATCATGGCTTTTATTTATGGCTGAATGAAGCAATGTGTAAGGGGTGAGTTGATCTGGGAGGTGCCAGAAGTTTTGCCAATTCATTCACCAGCAAATCCCTTGGAACATCCCTGGTCTCAGCCTTTGTACTTGAGCTGTGTAGAGGGACCACGTTCTTTAGTTGAGAGCGCTACTAAATATCATGACTTCTGGCTATGTGAGTCTAAGCTATTGATCTATGGAATCAAATATAAATATATGTTTTGGGTGTGTATGTTTATTACTACAAAATTACCACTTTGCATTTACATTGATAAATGAGATGGGCTGCTTACTTTCTCATAAGTTGATTTGCAAATCTCTACCTGACTTTGACAGCATGAATTTTGAAGAGTACATACATAGGTCATTCAGTGTCATTGAGATCTCTTGGGTCCTCTTCGGTCAGCAGCTTAAAAAAAAGGGATAAGACAGTTGCTAGCCTTCTGGTCCCTTATATCGATTACATGTTTTAAAAGCTCTGTTCCCAAGAGGTGAAAGTGAGAAGCCCTAAAGACCACCAGAACTCAACAGTCTGAAAGTCCATTCACAAAGGGCTGTATTGGAAGGTGGTAGTGGTGGGTGAAGTGCAGTTGGGGTGGAGATACTGTGTGATATTTGGTATAGTCCCTATCTCACAAGACAGCTTCAGTGCTCTGCTTTATTTTAGCTCTCCATAGCTTACTATATGATGCTCAGGTTACAGAGGAAACCAGAATTTAGAAAGCACAAACTTGTCTAATAATCCACATCCCCCCCAGTTTCCTTGTTTTCAATCTCATTTCTTAGGGGAGATGTCCCCTTCTAAGTGCTGCTGATGGCATCAAGTTCGCTTTCAACTAATTAGCAGCAATTAAAATATGCCAGCGAGACTCTTCAGACCGTGCAAGCAGGAATAACTCAAGTCTGCAAGACATTCTCACTAGAAAATGTTGAAACTCATCTCTTCATCAATGTCCTTGTCCATACTATCTGGATGAAAACCACAGCAAACTAGATGTAGGATCATGAAGAGGTGGGTTTGTTTCAGTACAATGCAATCATTTTTTGCAGTGATAACTTATTCCCATCTGTGGGCTAATTTCAGGTAGACGGCAAGGTACCAGTTTGACTACAGTCAAAATTTATTATATTTGGAAGACATGATAAACAATGTTGTGGCAGTCAATCTGGTGTATTTAAGAAAGTGGTTTTCTGACATTTCAAAGCATGCTGTCAGAAACCTGAAATACGACCCCAGTCCTTGAGTTCCTGAGTAAAGCAGAAATTAATAAAAAAAACAAGCAAACCAAACTGTCAGTTCAAGCCCCTCTTCCAAGCTCATGATACATGAAAGTGTTCCAAAGAGCATTGCACATTTTGGACGCTACAGAACTTTATCAACAAAGTAAAAACAGGAAATCCCAACTAAAACTGGGAAAGAAAGGAGAAAAAGCAAATGCAACTGCATGGGAAGCATGTTTGGAGATAGGGAAAGGCAGAAATGGAAGAGAAAAAATTCTAAGCATGCCAATGATCAGCTGGGTTGGAGTCCAACATTTTCCATGGATGAGGCAGGCAAGGGCAAACACCAGTTATAGGCTGCTCGGGACCTGTACCCAAGGCAACCATTTCTATACTGCTGGAGAAGTAGGTATAAGTACCCAAATAAACTTATCACAAGCTCTTGGACCTTTGCAGTAGCTTCCATGGAAGGAGACTGGTATCTTCGAAGGACCTGGAGACAGTCTGCAACCCAAACACAGTGAATGAGACCAGTTTTCTGAACTGCAACAACATGTGTCCAAAGTGAAAAGACCTGTGCTTTTCAACAGCATCCAGATTTGATGGATGCTTTAAATGATGAGGCTTTAAAAAAGAAGTCCATTGCTCTGGCAGAGTTTGCTAGGTGTTCCTGACAACTTATGAAGGCTGTAATAATGAAGCGAAGATTCAGGAAAGGAAAAATTCTCTATTAGACAGACCTGGTACAAGCAAATTAAGGAGGCAAGGCCAAGTATTTGTATGATACATGCAATGACTGTCACAGCTTCTTGGAGGACTGCTGGTGAGTAACTACATGATAGCCATGGACAAACCCCTTTCTTTCTCAATGCAGTGCATGCGTATGTGTGTAGTAGTGACTGTAAGTAAGGACAAGAAGATTTCTGGACTGCTTCAAAAGTTTTGTGAAAACTTTAATGATACATATTGCTTTGTGCCAGAGAACCTTTGAAAAATTCTGTTAATAGCAGACACAGTACATGGCTTAGAAGTGACAATGTTTCTGCAGTACATTTCCCTTCTCCTTTCTTGCTTTCAAGAATATGCAGTGAAATAAAACTCCTGCATCTTCAAATTAATGAAAAAAATATCCTGGACTGAAACACAGGGAGATTTTTTTCCTGGCTTTCTTGGGGTCACACATTTTTACGAGGCAGAAGATCTCATAAGCTTGCTAGTGCACCAGATGTGGGAGTTTGCCTCTGATTCAGAACAAAATCATTGGGAAGAATCCAGATCCCAAGTTGGGAAAAGGCAGGGTTTGCATTCTCTGGCAGTTTTGAGTGTTTCCAATATGCTACCCCTACTGGCTGGCTTAGGCACTGACGTCTCTGACAGCACAGAATGGAAAACAATGAACTAATACTTTCCTACTTTTTTTCTTTTTTAATTATGAGCTCATCTGCTTTTACCAGTCAGCTAATTTGCTTCACACAGGATTAAATGATCAGCTCCATTCTCAAGCATTTATTCCCGCAACACTGGCATCTCTAACTCACAAGCTGTTTGGCCTTCGTATTGTAATGAGTCATTGTTGCTACCAGGGAAGACAACAATGAAGAATTTACTTCTTGGTTTCCGTGGGCTGATTATGATGGCTTGTACATTTGTTTTATTTGGGTAGCTTCTGCATGCATCACACAACTCTGGGATCTCTAGTCGTTCTCTTGTCCCTGTTATTAGAAATGGCATTTCTTTGGCAAACATTTGCTAGATATTTTTAAGGGCTGTTTGATTTGGGCTGTGTCATCTTTCCATTCATTATTTGTATGTGAGTCCTAGGTTTCATTGTTTCAGCTCAATATAGGCCAGTTATAAAACACATCTCAACATGGGTACCTGCAGAACAGCTGTTCCCACCCAAACAGGTTATAATATGTTTAGTAGATAAGGCTGAGGAATAACTTTAGAACAGGTAAATAAATTCTGAAGTTTTCTTAGCAGAATTCAGCACTATGCAGAAGACACAAGCATAAGAGCAAATCGTGCAAAATTGGTGTTGAGAATATAAAAAATAAATGTTTCTTCCTTTGGCTTACAAGAATAGTAAGACAGAATGCTCTTTCTAAGTATATTCAGTGCTTGGCCCATGGAATACAAATTTTGCCCCAATATGACCCATTTACGATACCACGTTCTTGAATTGTAGGTGGTATTTCCTTGTGAATACAGTGGGTGAAGCTGTATCCCAAATTCACCATCCCATTAAGTTCCTATAGAGTGGCGGTCTTGGCCATGAAAAGCAAAACAAAATCCTGCCTGAGATTTTCTTGCAGAGTTTAATTTTAAAAGAATCTGCACTGAATAATTATGCTCCATTTTAGTTTGTACAGTGTAGGTATTACACATTGCATTCACTTTCTCGGTATTCACAGCCAAATATATTTTTCGGTTCATTAGCATGAAAAAAATGTTACTACCATGGACATAAATCATGTCTGTGAACACTATATTTCAAATTGGTTTGTCCGTCCTTATACAATGGCAGAAGAGATTATTTGTCCAACTGTCCATTTATCATTCCCATTTTCTTTAACTGGGCCACATACTAACTTATGCTGAGCATGTTTTTTGTTTTATAGTTCCACTCCCATTGCCGAAATTTTATCCACCTTTATTGAGTTCAAAGGTAGATTTTCTTGGCGCAGTGGACAATTGAGCCTAAAAAGCAACAAAGGCTTTTTCTCTCAGCACCTTGTTTACCCTAGGCAATATGTGTTTCCGCCTTCAACCAAAACAAAACTAGAACAGAAGGGAACTTCTTGTGGATAAACCAAGGCACAAATAATCTTCCTCCCACAGCAAGAAGTAAAACAAGTGAAGCAGCACTTGTTTATGGGGTAGAACCTGTTTCAGCTACACCTTGGGGCTTTGGCAGGCCATAGAGCTACACAGAGCAACTTGTGTATCTCTGCAGCAAGCTGTGGTCATTTTGAAGCAAAGCCAAGTTTTTCTGCAAATGCGCTAAAGTACTGGGCGCAGTAAGGTGTAGCACACACAAAATAGAGATTCTCAGGTTCATGAACCATCTCAAGTCAGTCTAATTTTTTTCCTATGTACATTTTTTATAAGAAAATTAATCCCATCTGTTTCATTAAAAATGTATTTCTTGGCTTTAGAAACAAGAAAAAATTAAGAATGCTTGTTTTTAAATGAATATTTAATTTTGGTTTTGAAACATGCTTAATTGTATGAAAGTCTTCCCTTTGTTTCTACTTAATTTTCCTTTTTTCCACTATTATGATGGGGTTTTATTTTTAGAAGAAATTCTTCCTTTCTTTTGCATCTAGCTTTTTATTAATTTACATTTTTATTTACTTTTAATATTCTAGTTTCCTTTATTTTTTTATTTTAATACAAATGTGCTTGGGAAAGGGATCCAAATGAAGAGGGGAAAAGGGGTTTGTTTCTTTTTAAATACAGGGAGTATAGTTTCCTTAAAACTTCGTTTAGATTTTCCTACATCTATCAGCAGTAAAAAGAAGCAAGAACAAGGGCTTAAAACTATGAAGACATCTGAACTCCAGAGTGTTCTGATATTTCATAAAAAAAATCCAGATGAATATTTCATTGTCATTAGTTTCCCCTTTTTAAAATAAATTTATCCGAAACATTATATATAATGCAGTAGTTAGTGTACATCTAAACCAGTGTTCATGTATTTATACTGAAGCATTAGCCAAAGTATTAAAACATGTTCTGTGCCTTTTCAGGTACTGCTCAAAGAGTATTTTGAAACTATTTAAAGACGGCTCTGAGACTAAAAAAAAAAAATTGGTTCTTCCCCATTTCTGCTTGAAGAAATTAACTTATGTCTTTTCTGTGTAACAAAGTAAAAAAGCAGATGCTACTCTTTTATCTTGTGCCCCATTTGCTGACCACTAGAAACAGTGCTAGGAGGGGAATGCTCTCCTGTACTTTAACGCGCTAACGATAGCGAGGTGTTATCTCAAAGGCTGCCTCTCAACCTCTACCCTGTCACATTAGCCGAGATCAGCTATGCAGCGCTCACTGTCAGTTCTTGAGGTTAAACACTCTACAACTGGTGAAAGGGCTTTCTCAGTTAGGGGCCACAACTGTGAACTTTCTCACGAGCGGAGAGACTTTTAGGACCAACCTGCCCCTCCTATCTGGACTGAAGCTTTCTGTAACCTGGCTGGTGCTGGGAGAACCTGCCCAATGCAGCTGGTGACAGCCGGCAGCAAAACTTATCTGACTTTGCAGAGCCTTTCATTGTCTTATGGTAGATTTGTGCCAGGTTGTATTATAACATTTTTAACAAGCACTTGAGGCCCAATTCAGGGAAAGATTTAAGTGCCAACTGGATAGGAACTTACGGAAGGCATTTCAGTTCAAGAGAAAACTCTCCAAACCTCCCGCCCAACGTGCTTACAGGAAAACCAAAGTTCTACATGTCCTGGTCGTTTGATTTCCAAGGGTAATGTATTTCAGTCAGGGACATAATTCAGTAAAAATCATGTGTAGGTGCCCAGCTCAGCACTATGAATCCTACACCTCGCACCAGATCCCACAGTGCCTGATCCTGTATTTTCTCTCTGGCCCTCTCAGGATAAAATCGCTGTGGTTGTTCTTCAGTGTGCTCGGCAGTTTGTAGGCTGAAAAGTCATGGTAATGGCTGTTAGGAAAATTACAGGATGCTCAGATTCAAACTAAGATTTGCTTGGATGTGAAGTTATTGTCTTGTACAGGAATGATACAAGACGTGATGATGATTGGAGATTAGCTAGTTGCGGCGATAATTTTGCTAGCATCCCTCCTCATGAGAAATGTTCATTTGGACTTAGGTAGCTTCAGACTCCATGTTTTTCATGCTCAGGAGTAATAGTAATGTAAGCATTTAAGGCAGGCTTCCGACACCAAAGCAGGACAAAGTATCGTCATAAGGGCTGGAAGTTTTTCCTTGGATGTTTTGGACAATGGCTTATATAAATAGTATTCATGTTTTTATTGACTGAATGTTAAGCTTTAATTTTTGGTAGTTCTTCACTTCTGAGAGTTTGATTTCTCTACTCAAACGGGAGATGAAAATTTTCTCTGTAAAAGGTGGCATAGCAGCAGTTTGATGGCTGTCCTTTCTTAAAGCTGGGCCACAGGATAGAAAAATACTTGTCCTTCACCCTCCTTGTACTATTTTCTTCCCCTCCACTCCCTTCCCACAAACACACATCCAGCCAAACACTTTGTAAATTCTGCTCTGTGAGACAGAAAAGTTGTTTCTCCCAGTAGCAAACACTCTGTTGACCAAATGATGTTGTCAGTGATATTTGCAGAACCTTTTTACTTGAATTGCATCAGTTTGATGCACGTTATTGCTCTCTTCATTTTTGCCAGCAGTACAGCACTGAAAGGAAGAAAAAGCAGTAAAAAATATGCCCTCTGGGGGAAAAAATGAATAAGAAGGTGCCATTTTTATAAAGTCACCTTTGCAGGCAAAATTATACTTCAGTGTTGCTTTAAAGCCAGTTATATTTCCCTGAAGGCCAAAAAGAAATGTGTGCAATAGTTAAATATTGCAAGACTGAGGATTTTTCAGCTAGTGAAATAGAAAAAGCTCTACTGCTAGGCTGCAACTCAAGTCAACCCATCTCCCATCAATTTCTCTTCCTAATAAAAATATTTTAATGTTGCCAAGCTGTAGCTGTTTAGACCTTTACCATAAGCCAGAGAGTTTGAGATGCCTTATTATCGCTGGCAATTTTAGCACTTCCTTCCTTCTGCCATAATAGCAGAGTCTGTGAGGTTCCTCATTAAGAGACGAGTGCCAGATACTGACAGAATGCAGAACTCAGCCCCGGGCTTCCCAGGCTTGTCCCCTCATTACTGAAGCAGAATGGAAGTTGTGAATTCACAAAGATTTACTGGAATAGCGCTAATGAATTTTAAGTGATAAACTTTCCAAAGTGGAATGATTCTTACTCAACGCACTGGAAGCAAAGGAGCATAGCGCAGTGTTAATATGCCCCACTTCCCTTTTAAAGCAGTTGCCATCAGATTATTTTCTCCTTGCAAATGCCATCAGATTATTTTCTCCTTGCAAACAGGAAAGAAAAGATTCCTTCTCCTATGCCACCTCACATATCACGCCTGATGCCATAAACGACTTCCCCTTCTGCCTGTTGGGGCTTAGCCTTAAAAGGGTTGATTAATATGAAGTCAGATGTAACAGAAATGTCCCTCCCTTCGCATTAAAGGCTCACCTTGATTCTCTTTGTGTTATAGTGTTAAAGAAGGAGGTTGTAGCTGACTATAAGGGCTTGTCTTTATAGATCTCCTACGATTTGGTCATCCACCAAACAAGCAAATTTGAGAACAAAAGTCATTCGGCTATGTCTTTATGAAATATATGACATAAGGCTCTTCCACTTAAAGGATGTGGTCTTTCTATGCCCATAATTTTTCACAATTTAAAATCTGCCTGACCACACAGTCATGTCATGTGTTAGTGCTGCAACTGGTATAGAGCAACTCTATTACCTGGATGCACTCCACTCTCCAAAGGCCCATAGAGAAAGTCTTCAAGCAGTGAGGTAACTGTTGCTTTACAGATGATGGGATATCAGAAGATTCATTTTCAGGCAGCCCCGACCCCATGGGTACTGTTAGTGAAGAATGGTGTTGTGACAAACTATGAGTCCATCACAATCTACATCCTGGTTTGAAACTGAAACCTCTTAGAATAGAAGAATAGCCAATAGCAGATGGGTATGCATCATGTATTCACAGATATAAGTATAAAATGTATGTTGATAGTTTGCCTACAATATATATTACTGGTAAATAGTAACTGACTACCTCCCAGGTAACTAATTTTTTTTTGTTTAAGTGACTAACACCATCTAAAACATTCCTTATTTTTAGTTTGCATGCCTACCACATTCCTTTCCTCAGAATGGTCATGTAAAGGAAAGCTGACAGATCAAACAAAATCTGTAAAGCCAGAAACAAGAGGCTCCATGGGCAGGTACCCTTTAACCAAAAGGGTTAAGTAACATTGTTGTTGGAGGATATTGACTGATGGAACCTTGTGAAGTTCAACCAGGCCAATTGCAAGGTCCTGCACCTGTGTCGTGGCAATCCCAGGCACAAATACAGGATGGGCAAAGAATGGCTTGAGAGCAGCCCTGAGGACAAGGACTTGGGGGTGCTGCTGGACAAGAAGCTCAACATGAGCAGGCAATGCGCACTTGCAGCCCAGAAAGCCAACCGCATCCTGGGCTGCATCCAAAGAAGTATGGCCAGCAGGTCGAGGGAGGTGATTCTACCCCTCTACTCCGCTCTGGTGAGACCCCACCTGGAGTACTGCATCCAGCTCTGGAGCCCTCAGCACAAGAAGGACATTGACCTGTTGGAATGGGTCCAGCAGAGGGCCACAAAGATGAAGAGAGGGCTGGAGCACCTCTTCTATGAGGACAGGCTGAGAGAGTTGTTCAGACTGGAGAAGAAAAGGCTCCAGGGAGACTCCAGCCTTCCAGTACCTAAAAGGGGCCTACAGGAAAGATGGGGAGGAACTCTTTATCAGGGAGTGTAGGGATAGGATGAGGGGTAACAGTTTTAAACTGAAAGAGGGTAGATTTAGATTAGATATCAGGAGAAAATTCTTTACTGTGAGGGTGGTGAGACACTGGAACAGGTTGCCCAGGGAGGTTGTCAATGCCCCATCCCCGGAAGTGTTCAAGGCCCGGCTGGATGGGGCTTTGAGCAGCCTGGTCTAGTGGGAGGTGTCCCCGCCCATGGCAGGGGGTTGGAACTAGGTGATCTCGAAGGCCCCTTCTAACCGGAACCCTTCTATGATTCTATGATTCTATAGTGGAGTGTGATGGTTTAATTAAGTTCCCGTGGGACCCACCAGACACAATTATATTTTTGCCAACTGTGAAATATGTAATTGGTTTAGCTGAGAGGTTTTCCTTTGGAAACCACTCCTACTTATTCATCCCCTGATCTGGATAATGCAGTTGACCCGCTTGTAGTAGCAGCATGAAAAGAACATTTATTTACTACCTACTGTAAAAGGCTTTGATTGTTTTTCTTCAGATGAGCAAGTTTTTGGAGAGGCTATAATTCATCATCTGACTCAAGATGGGATCCTTTACATGTCATGAACAGCTTGATCAGACCCTCACAGTCTGCGACTTAATATGAAAAATGTTCTGCATTCATCCTACCAGACCACCAGCAGTGCTATGTTCAAAGCAGACAGAAGAAAATGCATGATGCCTTCCTGAGCAACATCTCCCTTCTCCCCTGTGGAACAGGAGAGTTAAAAACTTCTAATGACTCAAATCAGATTGGGAACAGTGTTTCTAAATTTCAACAGAGGATTTTATTGCCCAGTCTTGATCCATACTTTAAAACGGACAGTAAATAAAAGACAGCAAAATCATGGCGAGCTCCTTCACTGTAGATGATGTGTCCCTATGTTGTACCTAACGGTAGTGAGGGACAAGGTGATATATGAAGTAGTCACTGAGTCCTATTTTCTGTTTTCAATTTAGAAGGTTTTCCTGCAGATTTGAATGTACAGTGCCCTGCTCAGATTGACTGGATCAGGGAAGAAAAAGGAATTGTCACTGCCAAACTTGTGACTTGATTTGTAATACTTTAAAAAGAGCAATCCATTATAGACTAGAGTCAACAGAAGGAGCTGAAAGAATTATCTGCTGGTTGAGGGCTTTCTTTTTTTTTTTCTCTTTTTTTAATGCAGGGTGTTCGGTACGAGATTGTTAAGCATTTTTAGATGAACACAGGACAGTGGAATCTGAGTGACTCAGGCTGCCACCGTGCTTCATCCATCTCCTCATTTACACCAGCAAATACCGCTGCCCTTCCATCTCACAGAATAAAAGGGAAGCACACAGATTTCTGCACTATTTACACAGAGAAGTCAGAGGTGTGACAAGACCTTGGAACTGGCGTCTGGCCAGGGGAATGCTCTTCCCAATGACCTAGAAGGAATGGCTCCACAGTATCCTTATCTCTCTCACTTCAGAAATAAAAGGGCCAAATTAGAGGGTGACAAAGTAGCCCTGGGACTTGTAGGGTGGTGTAAGTGGCAGCAGTAAGTAGCGCATACTGACTTGGCCTTCAGTAGCTATGGGATTCTTACCTTTTCTAATATTTTATACTAATGGAAGTCGGTGTAGTCTAAGCAAAATGCAGCTTGCCCCCAGCAGAAGATATCTGCTTCTACTGATACTGAATTTGAACCCACTATTTTCATAAAAGTAAGTTTTAAATAGCATTAAGCCTCCTTTAGTGCCCTTGCTCAGGTTCCCTTTATAATAATTTCAGAGATTTTTTCATATTCCTCTTCCAGTTCCTTCTTTTCACCTCTGCAGTACACATAGATTTGCCATGAAATTTCAGGATGATACATTCAGCTCATTTGCAAATTAACTATCTGGTGGAAGTTACTCTATTTTTCCAGTTATAACCTTTTTATGACTTTAATATACCTCACGCACTAACATTGACTCGTTCATAATTCAGGTCAAAATCACCAGGGAAAATGGAAGCTACTTATTTAAGGCTTAGATTTGATCCTTAATGTCTTCCATCTTGTGGAAGATGCTCAAGGAATAAAAAGTTGCAACAGTATTTGCCTGACTAATTCACAAAGCAGGAAGTTTTTCAGCTTAATAATACACAAATGCTCAGCCAATGAAGCCAAGCAATGCCTTTAAAGGCCTAAGCACCTCTTATGTACAGTATAGGAGCTGTATTACAATACCTATGCAATATATGTGTATGTGATACCCACGATGCCTTATTGACAATGAAGACGTGGGTCCTTCACTGTCATTCTGCTCTTATTGAGCAGTGATTTATTTTAGACATGGGCCAACTGCAAATAGAAAGACATGTCTACTATTTTCAGTGAGGGTGGCAGAATCTAGTCCAGAAGGAAAAAGTGCTTTACAAAGATTACCAAGAAAAAAAGGCTAAATATTATGTAAAGACAAAACCTCTTCTGTTAGCTATAAAGAAACTGTAATTCCTCATAGCATCTTATTTAATTTCAGTAAGAGGAGGCAGTGATAACATGATTCTATTTATCTTAATTTCATTTTTAATATGTTGTCTTAAACTTCCATTAAATCCAGAGGAGATAAACTTACTTAGTTCCTAAAGCTATAAATTACCATCGCAAGAGCCCTTTATCGTTTGAAGTTATAGTTTACATCTTAACTAATTTAAAAGAATTTCAGATGTAAATAGGGATTTATAATCCAAGCACAGAGTGTGAAATAGCATTCCCAGCCAAAACTTGCAGCGTTTGTTCGTAACAGCAGAGCCAAGTGGACAGAGTGGTGTAAAATATCTTCGGTCTGTTTTACTAATTATTACATGGCTGCCAAAGATACAAGCAGAGAGATAGGACTTCAAGGGATGTGCTGGTGTTAGACTGCAGAGTCTCTTTCTGAAATTAGTGAACATGAAAGGAATGTGTTGTGAGCTCCTATCTACTGTTTATCTATGAGGGCCCGGCAGATAGTGAGCTTGACAGTGAAATTCTAGCCCTGAAACTGATGAAATGCCAAAGTTTCCTTAGTCCCTGGGACCGCTCGGTGTATCTTTTCTTGCTTCATAAGGGAGTGACTGGTATTTGAACACTGATAACAGCAATCTTTCTGGTGGTGCCGAGTTAGAGAAGACATTCCACAAAAACAAACAGCGGAACAACTACAGTTTCTTTTTTTTTTTTTTCCCCTGCGAGTGGCAACCCGTATGGGACTCAAATAATACATCAGTTGATGATGCAGGACAATGAATCCTATGCAGATCTAAACATCCATTGCAGGACAAGAAAATTTCATTCACCTTGATATGTGTGAAGCTAGAGGTGAGCAGGGCAAAGAATGGGAGGAAATGTGTTGTAAAAAGTTGCTATAAACTTATGAAAACCATAAAATGGTTTCTTTTATATGTAATTTTTGCATGGTTGTGTTTATGTAAAGGTTATCACAATCATACTCAAGCCCTTGTCATAGTTAAAAACAGACTCCAAGTCGCAAAAAAAAATTACATTCTTTGCTATATATAGGAACTGCAATTTAGGTATCTTTACTGCTCTTTCTCTCTCACACATACTGCATATAAAGAAGATGATTTTCCCGCTGGGAACTGTGGTTTCTATGCAATGATTATTAGCTCTGTGTGTACCCCACCCCAGATTATTTTAGGAGAAATATACAAGTACCAGTAGTTACTTTAAATTATGAAAAAAGAAAAAAAACAGAAGAACAAATAAATATTAACAATTATTCATATCTTCTATCCAATCACATGCAAGTAGGTAATTATGTAATGTTTAGCTTTTGAGATACATTTTCTCTCAAATATTTCCATTTCTTTGTCTGACAAAATGCAGTTTGTTCCACCAGTAAACAAGTTTTTAAATGTTTTACCCTGGGCATATCAACCTGTGCCCTTGGTGTTACATGCAGACCACGAACGGTTGGAGCAAAACTCTAATAAGGATGCTCTGTTACCAGGCCAAATTTAAGGCTGCAGGATCCCAAGCCCTGCAAGTCTACTGAGGCCAATGTCATCAGGCTGATGTGGCTTTCAGATGCAAACCCAACTCCTCACCTCCAAAATTAAGCAAAGGGACTCCAGGAAGTCGCTATCCTCTCCCTCGAAATCTACTCCCCCAGTTTCCATGGGTACTCAGCTTGTGTCTCTTGACACAAGCCATATTGGAAACCATTGGATGTATCTCAGAGGATCAGTCTTGATCACCCATCTTCTAGCTGAGGAGGCACAATCTCTGTTCTGGTGCTTACACCACCTTTGTCATGCACAAACAGGCCATCTCAGCCACTTTGCCAAACTGGATGCTGATAAATGCACCTCAACAAAATACTTGCTCTAGCCAGAAAAACTGACATCACTGACAATGTGAAATATCTGTAGGCATTGTAAAATATGTCTAGATGACGGATACACTAGGATAACATTGGACCCAGCAGTTCTATGTCTTGATGTTTTAGTGGAAATAAATGTAAAGGATGATGGTAATGGCAAATACGGGTATAGATTAGCAGAAAATGGTTGTGTCACATACACAAGAAGTTACATGCTCATTTCTAACACCATTTATTTTTTCTCAATTGGTCCTGGAAAGTTCTTCCAGATTGCTTTTGTAGCAATACATGTCTAACACTAAAACATTTAGTACGTGTATGTTTACTTGAAATGTTTAACATTGGTAGGTATTTCAGCTTTTAACTATCTAATGCTGTCCCTGCCCATACCTTCGCAAATCAAACGAATGCATTTCCATGGTAGTAGAATTACCATAGAAAAAATATTTTAATTTTGTTTAGTTAACTGTAAAATCAATATATACAGAGTATTATTTTATTGCAGAACAGGCTAGTATCTGACGTTATTGAGCAGTGACTGAAAGATGCTCTACTTTGTCATTCTTTTCAATATCCTTCCCTGGGATCGGATCCATTCTAACTCTTCCAATTTGTGTCTTAATTTTAAGTGTTTCAACACTATTCCTACAGCAAGTGATCAATGGAGTTAGATAGGTGCTTTTGAAAGCCTGCAGAAGGTCTTCCCATTCACCTGAATTTAAGATTGGTACTTGTAGCTTTTTGGGGGGGATGTGACTCTAATAAAATCAACTTTAATTTTAAAATCAAAATGGTAAACTGAAGCACTTTAGCCTTAGCAAAGTGAAGGATGTAATTCCTCTCTGACTCTTTCATTTAATGGTCCCTCTAGTAATAAGACAATTGTTTTCTGAACAAAACCAAAATGAAACCTGTTTAAACCAATATTTTTTACTAGATACTATTCTGAGCAATGACAGTGTGCACCATCATGAAGGAAAAATATTTCTTTTGGCTGAATATATCCAGAATCAAGCCAATTTTGCCTAATGTAAAAATCCTTTTCCATACTAACTGCATAGCACAGTAGGTCTTTAGCTTAAGTGGAGTTACATGAGTGTGAAAATGATTTGGAGAAAGAAGAAAGAAACATTATTATGGTATGCAAACACACATACATACATCTAGGTAGAGTTATTCATATAGTAATGTATGTGTACATAATATATATATATCCATCCATCCATACATCTATGCAAATACTTATTTTTTGTTGTTACAGCTGGAAAGGTTCAGAGTCAGGCAAATGTATGACCGATGGAATTTTTAGCAGCCAATGATAATATTTCTTCAGATTATGAAACTTTCTTCAAATGCCTAAAAAATATGAGTTTATCAAAGTTATAAAAACCTTAATGACAGAAGAGCACCTTCAAAAAACATCTGTGCATTCATTGGCGAGCGTTTATCACTTTCTCAGTAATGCAAAGCTTATCCGCTGGCAGACTCAACAATGTTTGCCAACAAAAAGCACAACCTTAAAGCACTTACAATTTTGTTATGAGCCTTCCTCCTCCTCTTAACTGACCCGTAGGTGAAAATAACAGCAATCTATGACAATATGGGCTGTGATAAATTTAATGCACTGAGGTCTCTTTTACTTTTTCTATTTGAAGCTGCATTTCTAAAGTAAGGTCGCAGAGATTATATTTCTAAAAGAATCATCCATATGTTTATATTCATAAGCAAATTTACTAACATGTTCACTTGGCAATTTGGATCTATGACAAGCACTTTATTATTAAACTAGAAACAGAGCTACAGATAACAAAAATGTTGACCTGTACAAGATCTGTACAAAAATTAGTATTCTTTCAGAAAACAATATTAATAGTAAAAGCAAAATACAAATATTTGAATCTCAGAGCCCTTGACCAAATTAAGCTTTTTCCTGGTTGAATATAACCAATATTTAACACATCTGAGGACAAATGTGTGAGACTGATCATTTCCCCTTCTAAATGTAGTATTTCCTAACCACACGAGTCAAACAGTGGTATTACTTTAAATTTGTAAGTAAAGAGGTGTGTAAATCAGCTCACTGTAGTAAATCCTACTTCTAAAACATAAAGTGCCATGATTCTTCTGAAATTAATCCCCTCTATAGAAAAAGAGATGTTTAATCTGCATTGTTTGATAGTATTTGAATGTACCACAGAAATTTTAAACATTTCCCAGGCAAAAGAGGATTGCAAGAGGACAAAAATGAATCATTTTTGCACAACAGCCATATCCCAAATTGTTGTTAATTCCCTTTGCTACTTTTTTCCACTTGCCATCTTCGAACAGATAGTACCAAACCTGCCTCTTACACCACAGCTGATTGTGGTCCCTCTTTCCCACAGTTTCTCTCTTGTAGCTCAGAAGGCTTGTCAAGGGTGCAAGTAGTCATGCATACTGTATTTTTAAGTAATGCAATAATAAATTAAACAGTTTAATTATTTTTTTTTATGTGAGTTGACCTAAGCAGGGACAGTACTTTTCTGTATACCCTTTCCACAGTGGTTACACACTCAGCTTTAGCTCAGTGTTAGTCTGCTACCTGGTAAAAGGGTACGTGTGGTGTGGAAAGTAACTTCTGCTACTTTGCGGGAATTCCAGAATCTTTTCCTTTCAATTCAGAGGCCTGTTATTTAGCGATAAGGCATTAAGATCTGCTAATAGGGAGATGCAAATGCCTTTCTGAGTCACTACTTCCACCCGCAGTGAAGCCAAAGGCCTTCTGAAGAACATCATTTTTTTAAATGCTCATGACTTAGTCCTTATGTTAAGTACAATTGACATAACCTCTCTCCCTTTCAGACCTCTCCAGCAGTAACAGCAATTCAATACATGAGTCAAGCAGGAGGACTAATCTCCTCCCAGGTTTTTCTTTATAAAAATGTAACTGTCCAGACTATCATTAAACTGTTGCGTGCAAGAGTCTGATCCTGCAAATGCTCACAGCAGTAAGGCAAGACCACTGCCTCTGCTGTGATAGCCCGGCAGTCAACAAGTACTTGTACTTTATTCAGAATATTCCTATGATAAAGAAATTGAATATTAAACTCTCCAGCTATTGAAAAAATTAGGATGTGTTGAACACAATGGGCAGAAGAGTATTGCTAGAGCATTGCTGGAAAGAGGCAGACAAATCTGCCAGCCTCTCTAGTGCTCTTAGCAGTTTTCACTTCAGGTCTGCAAGCAGTGACTCAGTGAAAATGAATCTCCGCTTTGAAAGAGCAAACTGTAGCTTGACCTTGTTCTGTGTGAGGTGAACCACACTCCCAACTTCAAATGCTGCTTTGCACTTCTCCAGTCAGAGGAATACCAGGCAGCAAAAGGGACTGTGGGGACACAGGTCTGTCCTCACCCACTCCGTAGCTACCTGGTTGTGGGAGCATGGAGGTTTGACCAACTCACAGCAGACAAGGCACCAGACGTGTAACTGAGCCATAATGTGGCCAAATGAAATGTGGCCCCTTCAGAAATTCCACGTGCTTCTGAGACTTCTTTCTCCTTAAAAAGAAATGAATGCAAAAGCAATGCAGGCTAATGTAGTAAAGAGAAGATGCTTATGTAGAAGTCCTTCTACAGAGATATGAGTACTTCTGAGGGTGTTTTGACCCTACTTTAAAATAGACATAAAGTGCCCTCTGGAGATGCATGTCACTCTCTCTCTCTTAGGTGACTGCTCCAGACCATTTACCTGACCAACATTAAGGTGAGGTGAGATGAGCCCCACCTTTCCTGTTGAGTCAGTCTGGGGTTCCCAGTGTTTGTTCACTGCCTTTATTCTCAGATTGTCATGTAAAAGAATTCCAGGGCATATTTTAGTATTATTTATTTCTTATTGATTCATATGCCGTGGGAGAACATGACTGAGGTTTATTGCTCCCAGTAGCAGCAGCGGTAGACATTAAAATGATAATATATCCATTTTTTGAGGCAAGGAAAAGCTGTGGACAGCCAGCTATTTAAAATATTTCAGAAGACAATAATTCTCCTAGGGAACCTTGAAATGGCCATAATTACCAGTCATAGATTAGGATTTAAGAAAACTACTCTACAGTTCCCAGCCCCTGAGACTGGAAAATTGTTTTCCCTTCCAGATTTGTACTAGTTATTAGAGGAAGATAAGAAAATATGAAGCAAAGTAAACATAATGAAATCTCAGGTTGCAAGGAAGAGTAAAAATGAACAGATTCTTTAGAGAAGATGTCAGCTTTTTCTCACAGGAAAAATAGTTTGGGATATAAAATACAACCTGAGCACTAGGGAAAGTAGTGTAACATTTCCTGTTCTGACAGAGACTTTCTGATTGACCCTGGAGAAGTTCATTGCGTACAGTTGGCCACTGTCACAGCCTTTGGCATTTTATTAAAACCCAAAGTTTTTCAGTCTAGCTGGTTATTGCAGGATTTAATAATTTATTTTTTAAAACAAAGAAAGTCATTAGTTAACTTCAAGGTTGCTCCCAACTGTTTTTAGCTTGTTGATTTTCAATCCACTTCCATTATTATTATTATTATTATTATTATTATTATTATTATTATTATGAGATAAAATTCACAAATTTTATCTTTTGAGGTATTATCTTTGGGAGAGGGTAGTGATTTTTGTTTTCTGCTTATTTCCTCTATTATCTTAATTAATATACATTAAAGCTAGAAGGCGAGGGAGACATACGCATGTGCAAGTACATGGAAGTCAATAGGAGTCCTTCTGCGCACGAGAAGTTAAACAGGCACGTGTGTTTGCAAAGACTGACACTTTACCAGCACGCGTTTGTCAAAATTCCTTGTAGCAGAGTGGAGGTACTGCAGAACTGCAAGATTCCTGTCGGCAGACTTTCACAACATACCTCGCAAATTAAAAAACCAGAGCATTGCACTTTCAGCGTCAAGCATTTTTTCCTTGAAGCTGGTAGCAAACAGAACCCGTGGCTGTTTGGCTTTGCTCGTTAAACAGGAAATTATCTAGTATCATCAGTATTTACTGTTGGCCATTGAATAACACGCCGCCATGAAAACGGAGCACCTGGCCACCTTCACTCACATGAGATGAGACATGCTCCCCTGAGACATGCTCTAAGGATCGGTTAGTGTTTGCTTGGACAGCCGTTCCCAAAATTGCAAGATCTTTCTGCTGACCTTTTAGCTGACTTGAAATAATTTTTCTTCCAGATGGCCCCCAGCTTAAATTGTTCGTTTGATTGGTTCTGTCATGCTTTAACCTTCAGGATTATTTTACCTCACTATATACATCTCATAGGGCATTTGGCTGCCGGTAATAGATTTATATTGGAGAGCAGAGTTAGAAGGTTTTACCCCTTTTCCCCAGATTCCCTGCTCCTGCTCTGTTTTATCCCACTCCTTGACCCTACACAGTAGTTTAACGCTAGAAAGGGTGGTATGTCAGGTGCATGCTCCTCCTTGTCCACAGTTCTCCTCTTCCTTGGGCCGTAGGACCTCCAGTCACGAGGACTCTGTCAGCCCCTTCTAACCTTCTGCAGTGTTGAATACTAGGGGCAAGAGCAAGGACACTGAAAAACGTCTGTACCCTTTGTAATATTTAGCATTTCTTCCTTCATCTTATCCTTACCTGTTTAGATATCAAACTCTGTGGTTCTGAAGTTTTGTCTACTGTAAATCTGATCTAGTTAAAGATGTCCCTGCTTACTGCAGGGGAGTTGGACTAGATGACCGTTAAAGGTCCCTTCCAACCCAACACATTCTATGATTCTATGAAATCACCTAATGCATTCGTCGTATTAGTAGGGAATAAATAAAACCATTGCATCTGTAATCAAAAGGAGTGCTGAATAACTTTCTGGAGAGTTTGATAAAGCAGAAATATATGCTTTCCACCATCTTAGGGGCTTCACTGAAGTTATGGAATATGTGTTTTGGTTTTGTGGCTTTCATATCTAGAGGGAGGATAAGCATGGAAGAGGTACGACATTTCCATTGGCACCTTATGTCAGAGCTAATGAGTCCTCAGAAGCAGTAACTCTCTTAATCTTGGAAGAAAAATATTTAGTTATAATGGTAACTGTTGTGGGTATTGTCTCATTTAGGCCCAGATATCTTGCATACTCTTGATGACAGGTATGAGTTCAAGTTCGTTTCATCAACAAGAGGTCAGAGATCAGTATCCAATGGGCTGATATCCATTAGCCTCAATGTGTCACTCTCAACCCCTTGTCCCAGTCTTGTCAATAGTGATAGCCAGGTTATCTGCCTGCTTTTCCAACAGCAGGTCTTCACTCTTCTGCATTGCTTTTGGATTTTCTCCTAAAACTGAGGCAGAGGACACTTGTCCTGTCTTCCTGGGAGTATTCCTTTGGGAAATCTTCAAGGAATTTGCCAGATAAAGATCACCCAAACATCTGTGCGATTAATACTCATTTACAGGGAGGTAAATGAATGGGCAAAATCCTGCTTCTATTGAAATCAATGGAAAAAGCCCACAGTTTCACGCCACCGGTTGGAGAGGAGATAGACAGTCAATTCACCGTTACTAACCATGTGAATGGACCAGTTCCCTGGACAGCCCTGGTCTCCAGGGCATGATGGGGATCACGGTGCAGAGAAAACGGCAGCGTACACCGAGGTGCCTCCTCATGGAGTCGGTGCTGCTGAGCCCCGGCAGTCCCTGCCTTCCCATGGCCATCTCCATTGCTCTGCGAGAAGTGAGCTGTGGAGGTGCAGCAGCAAAATAGGCCTTGAGCATCTTTGTGTCCACCTGCCCCCCCACCACCTGTTCCCATGAAAGGTGAGATGGTAAGGGACTTATGTCCCATGTGGGCAGCCAGGCAACAGGGATGGGGTCCCAGCAAGCACCCTTTTGCTGTGTTACAGCTTCTGTCACTGTTTAGCGTCCTGCAGGGTGCTGTGCAGCCCAAGGGCAGGGTCCTGGAGATAGTCTCACAGATACATTTCCTCCTTGAGCAAACCATTAGTGTTTACAGCCTCATGCCCTCTTAGTCTTTCCTTAATTGCTGACTTTTCATTTTTAGAGGAACGTGTCTGCCTCTTTCTCTCTCCCACAGACTTTGAAGATTCCCCATACCCCTTGAAAACAGTGAAAATGGACTCCATCCACTTAGCTCCCATGGTTTCTGAGTTTATATAATACTTCATCACCACACTTACAGGACTGAAATTAGCCAGCAGTTATTGTTTGCATTATTACAGGCAGCCCACAGCTAGGGAGTCAGTATGTGGTAGCCAAAGTATGCACTTTGCCACCAATCACAGGTGGTGACAATACAGTGTACACTTCACTGCCTGCTGTCATCACTCTCAACAAGACATTTCAGTGGTGTTGAGCTTTGAAATCAGATTTCAAGGCGACAAGAGCCCTCAGGATTGTGGAATTTAAAGTCAGTCTTTATCTTCAAAGCAGCCTGCACAGCTAACGTGACATATTTTTGTTTATGCTAGTGCTACATCTGTAATCCTTAAGATTTGCCAAACTGATCGCAAGGTAGCCACAGGGGAAGGCAAAAGGAAAGAGAACAGAGAGATTTAATCAGGGCTATATTCCCAATATGTTGTCTATTAAAAACAAGCTTGCCTTCGCTATGTGAGGACTGCAACACGGCAGAGATCTGTCTAGTGCTCTTGTGGCACTGACATGTTGAAAGCCACATCACAGGCACGTCAGTTCCCCCTCTCCACAGGGGAGTGGGTTCTTCCTTCAAATATCCTCTCCTGCTTTTTTCTGTGTTGTTTTTGAAGGCTTTCACCTCTTCTGTTGCTATTTTCAAAGGGTGGAAGGAAAGATAAGGTTACACGGCAGTGTGGGCATGGTCACGGTCTGGTCCCTGGTGAATGAGCAATGGGACATGGAAAACGAATGCAGGGGAAGGGAAGGGGGAAGCCAGGGCCAGGTGGAGACATTGTTTTGGAATTAAACTTTACTTGCACTCATGAGAATTCATACCCCTACCTCAATCACACAACAGTTGTGAAATAAATGTTTGGGGACAACCATGGAAAGAAGTAACTGCTTTAAAAGGGACACCCCAGTTCCTTATAGGTGCACTTGTGAGGTACATTTACATTTGCTTTTACTGTAATGGTGCATTATGTCCTCCATGGGGGCAACTGGCCCAGTGAGGCGCAGTGATGCTCAGGGGCAACCCAGGTTTGCAGTGTCAGTATCCTCCCTGGCTTGTGCTCTCTCTAGCAGTGACATCTATTCTAGATGCCTCTGTCAGGTATCTGTTCATTTTAGAGAAAACCATAGGCTCAGATACTAAAAGAGGAGTTTGGGGGGGGGGAAATCATTAAAACTTTGTTTTAATCATCAACATGTTATTTTTTTCTTAGGGTAAAAAAAAATCATAATAAATCAATTAGCTTTTTTGATGACACCTTTGACAACCCAATCTGGAATAACTTGGACTATAATAAGGCATTTTATTAAATCCTGTTTTACCTTTTCTGCAGTCCTTGATGGGACGGAGCAGTGGAGCTGAACTCGGGGTGCTCGGGTGGGCTCCTGACAGACGGTTCTGTCCTCTGTGGTTATAAAGCCTCGGTCAATGAGCGTGTCACTGAGAGATTTCACTGCCAGTGAATTTCACCTACACATCAGTGAGGCCAGAGGGATTTCTCTATTAGCAGTAGTAGTAAAAATTAAACTTTAAAAACAAATGAATATCTACATTTTATTGGGAAGTTAGCCAGGGGACATACAACTGAAGTGAAGAGCCTGGGCTGTTAGTGACACAGCAAGACCGAAGAAGGTAGTCAGCAGTTGCCAAAAATTTTACTGGGGAAAATGTGTAAAAATCCTCTTTATCTGAAAGTGGCAAAAAGCCTCAGCACTTTGGCAATGATACTGAACACAGCGCAGCACAGTGTTGTCCTTTACTTATCTCTGCTTCTAATTCAGTCATTTCATTTACTGTGTATTTGTGTACTGTGCATTTTTATGGGGATCCGGAGGATTTAACTGTTACTGGTTTGGCTGCTGCACTTAGTGTCATGCAGCAGCACCTCACACATGGGAATAATTTTAGATATGCTTTTTTTATACAAGTGGATATGGCTTTTCTGTTTGCTTTGTTATAATCTGGTTTAACTCTGAGATACCAAGATAACTGGTGCTCAAGGAAGAAGTCAATCCCTCTGGCTCCCTGCAAGCAGAGGTTGTGCTCTGTGGTGGCCACTGCGGCAACTGGTTTGTCTTCAGGCAGCAGACAGGAGCATAGGGTCCATCTTCAGTCTTCTTCCTTGAGATGCCTTGATGCACCATGAGCTCATTGAATAATTCTCCCTAAACAAAAGAGGGGAGAAAGCCCCATGCCAGCAGTGTGTTCAGTCATTTGGTCATTCAGAGCCCATTTAAATGGCTTTGGGTAACACAGAGCTGACTCATTGCAGTTTCCAGACTCAGCATTAGGCCGTGCCTTCAGAGCATGATGAGCGTCCTCTTGCTTAATGTCAAATTTTACTTGCTTTTCATTTCCCCCTTTGGCAACCTCACACCCTGGCAGCAGCTTACCTATGGTGGCCAGCTCTGTAGTGGTCACAGCCAGCACTTCCTTGTAAGTGACCCTGGAGTGAAGGGCAAATAGTGATATAAAAACCGGGGTGCCAGTTTTAAAAGGTTAAGGAGGCATTTTCACACAGCCTCAGGTTTGGTTAGTGACATAAGTAGCAGTTAAGCCAGTGAAAACAAAATTCAGACTTCACCGTGCAGATCACAAAAAAGAGGCCGTTTTTCACTTTCCACATGCGATGATGCTAACTGGGTCCTGTGTGCAGCTGCCTTTGGCCACTGACAGCTTCATCAGTGACCTCCAGCTTCTGGGCCCCACTTCAATCCATTCCTGTGTCCTCTGGTGTCTGCACTTCTACAAGGAATCTCTTTGCAAAGTCCCCTGAACAAATCTGAGATGAGTAGGCTAAGTCCTGCGCTTGGAGAGCTGATCAAAAATATAGATCTCAGATTTTCTAAGGAATGTAAAGGTAAACCTTAAAATCCCGTGAATGGACTGAAGTCAGTGGGAGTTTACTGTTGACTTTAGTGGGAGGAGAATTTTATGCCATTAATGTTCGTCATCTGCCCGTACCCAAAATCTCCTTGGAAAAATGTTGCCCAGAGATAGGAAGTAGCCTGTGAAACTTCAAGAGAAATTTATTTGGGAAGAAACAGAGAAGGAGTTAGAAATTACAATAATTAATGGAAATGCCACATACTCTGTAATGATAATTTTTGTTAGCGTGGGTTTTTTTTCAAAAAGGCAGGCCTCACCTGTGAGAAGCCCACAGGGACTGTCTGGTTAAACGGGAAATGGTTACTAAGAATCCCTCAGCAAAACACACCAGTACAGATGCTCCCGAAGCTGCTACATCTGCTTCTTTGAAAAACACTTCTTCCACATCCTCTGCTACGGTGCCAATGCACAATCTTGGGAGATGGATAAAAGCACGCTCCAGATTTTCACATGCCAAAGTGGGAATAATGATTCACTAATTAATCCCTCCTTAACAAAACAACAATATTACTTGAAGAAAAAAAAAAAACAACAGTAAACACTATTAAACTTTTCTGCAACACTAAAGAAAAATGGGAACCATTCTAAAATTAGGTGCGTGTGTGCAGGGGGAACAATATCCTGCAGCATTGCCCAAGATACTCATGAGATGAGCCTTTCTTTAATTGGGATTTGTCTCGCGCATGTGATTTATTAAAGAAAAAAAAAGAACTGAACACAAAAATCTGCTTTTTAACAATGTGTTTATGTTTATCCCATTTTTAAAAATTGCTCAAGACTTACATTATCAGCAAGAAAATACGACCTTTATAATTCTTCTAGGGTCAATGATGACGATCAGTAAAATGAGTGTTGGTTGCGCAAATTAAGGGCCTGGAGGCACTCTTAACTTACTCAGTCAAGTTTCTCTTCAGACTTCAAAGCATTCTGGAGAGCAGAATACATGCAACAAAACCGTTTGGGTCAGTGCTTCCTTTTTTAGTATTCATTTTCTGTCCTCCTTTTACTGGCTGATTTCCAAAGTGTGGGACAACATCTTGGAGCCTAAACACAGACTGCAGAAAACAAGCCATGCAACCGTCGCTTGTGTTGGTGCAATAATAATGAATTTTGTCTGGGGAAAAGAAAAGGAGAGTCTACTTGTAGCAGCGTCGCACTCTATCCTGCACAGAAGGAACAAAGCAGTCATCCATCTTATTCTAACATATATAATTTATAATATGTTTATGCTTTTTCTTTGCTGACAACTTTAATAACTAGTTGCCCTACAGTCTTAAACAGAAAAAATACTAAGGTTCTGGGCTTAGGTTTAACCCCTTCCCTCCAGCTTTTCTGCAACAGTGTATTTTGGGAGAAGGGGACCTCTTGGGATATTCCCGTCTATCATGCTGTTGTGGATATTCCTACCTGATGACAAAGAAACCACCCACCATCGCAGGCCTCTCCACATACAAAAATTACTGGCCTGTCCGTCAGTCCAGCGGAGAGGGCTGACAAGACATACTACACTCAAATGTAAAACACATGGCTGCAAAACACTTAGTTTCCTGGCAATAATTAAGAATGCTACTTGGCAGGTTGGCAGCCACATAAAACAACTGTTAGTCAGCTTTAAATTTATTACTTTCCCAGCTTATTGAAATGAAACCCATATTATAAACGTATGTATGAAACGAGGCCTCAGATGATGAAATGACATGCACATAAAGTCAAGGCAGAAGTAAATTGTCTCAGGAGAGCTTTAAAAAGTCTCTGTGTCCTAAAGCAAGCAGAGCAAAGTACACCTTCTGGGGTGAGACACCTGAAAGCTCACCTGCCTCTCCCACCGGAATAGTGTTGAGCATCCGAAAGACCAAAAGCACCAAAACGTTTGCTAAGTTTGATACGGTGAAACAAAACAGAGAAAAGCTAATTGCCCTTAAGCTTGATTTCACCTTTACAATCATCTAGGGAGAGCCGCCTTATGCGGGATATATGCATGTAGGCAACCTTACTAGGCCCTTTGCAATTACGGTAAATGAAATATGCCAGTTACTGTCCACCTTTCTGCTCTCTCTGTGCCATTTTGCCTGGCCAGTGTGGCAGCCCAGCCTGGTGTAAATGTTCTCATGATCCCCGTGATTAGAACCCTTTCCCTTTGCAGATCAACAGACATCAGCTCCATCCTCCAATAGCCTCTGTTTTTTTTGCTGGCCAAAACAGCTCATGCTCTTCCCATCCCTTTTCATGAGCCAAGCTCTCTATTCCCCACCTTGTCTTAGAAAAGCCTGATCCAGCTTGACTTCATCTTTGTGAACTTCTGGGGACAAACACAGGCTGCCAGGGAGGGGATGGGGGTTTCTCCTGTGCCATGTTTGAGCCCATGGCTCTCCTGCACCCCAGGACCGCAGGGCATCCTTCAGCCTCAAATGCGGGAGGAGAAACCCAATCCCTCTGGGTGTCCAGTGCAACATCGTTACATACATTTTTTTTCCTGCTGGAAAGCAATGGGGATTTACGATTATCTAGCGTCTGCTTTTAAGGGTCCTGAAATGATTTCAAAATTTAGATCCAAATCCCGTAAACACTTTACCATATGACTGACTCGACTTGCATGAAGCAACACTTGCCGGCTCTTTGAGGTTTCTCGTAAAGGAAAGCCGTACATGTGCTAAAGTGTTTGCAGAATCGGCTCCTTGGAGCTAAATTCTGGTTTTGAATAGTTGCACTGCCCCTCCTGCAGCCAC
This sequence comes from Dromas ardeola, assembly GCA_013398915.1. NCBI lineage: Eukaryota > Metazoa > Chordata > Aves > Charadriiformes > Dromadidae > Dromas > Dromas ardeola. The sequence goes on along the minus strand of VYZM01018850.1, from coordinate 527,266 downwards.
TGGCCTCTCGGGGACATTCAGGATTCCTCTGGGGTGGAAGAGCTTTGGGTGTTTGTGCTGGAGTGAGCCGATGCTGCGCTGTGTTTGCCGCTCTGAGCCCTTCCCTCTGCCCTGCCAAGAGTATCAGAGCAAATCTGCCTGCACTAGACTGGCTTTCCTGGTGAGTAACTCTTTCCAAGGGATTCATTAAGCTGATACTACCTTAAGTGTATTGAAATCAAAGATAATCTAGTATCCAGAAATTACATTAAGAAACTGTCTGATCTTCTCTTTGCAAGTTCTGGACAAACTTTTCAATGGAGAATGTTGTAGGTGATTTACTTGGACCTTAATGCATATTCCTAGGAATGGCACCCTGAATTTCTCCTGAAGAGCTAGTGCCTATGGCTTGGTACAGCCAAGAAGCCATATTACCAGCATGTATGCTCAGTTAGTTTTGCTACTGGACTGAGGTTTTTATTTTTTATTTTGCAGTAAGTATTTGCCAAAAAATCCACACTTATGCTGGAATATAAATGAAACCTTCATACACTTTTGTAAAAGTGAAATGTGTTAGAATGCTAGTTTTCAGCTTGAAAAACTCAGATTTTTGAAAATAATCATTTAAGTGTCCTTGTCAGGGCGTGACCATAAGGTCCATCCTGGATAATGGAAAATCAACAGCATTATCAAAACCAGTGTGCATCTGTGGAATGTCTTCCTATCAATGAAATGTAGCATTTCAAAGAGAAATAGTTCTGTGAATCTCCTTGTATGATCATTTCCAAACAGTGAAGCCATCAATGCATCAATTGTTAAAGCAGAAAGCAACAAGCAAATCAGCATTACAGAAACATACATCAATCATTTTGTCCCTAACAATTTGCTACCGTCTTTTGTAGTTAATACTATTACAGTATCCCAGACAGAAGCATTTTCACAAAGGTGAAATGGTTTGAACCTAAGCATTTTGCATCACACAGACTGCAAAAAAGCAAAATTGACACCCAAAGCCCAAACTGTTCTCCTAAAACATTACAAGAACTGACAACGTGAGCACCTAGATACCTAGAGGGTAAGCACAAAATCTCAAGGAAGAGAGGAAGTAGTGTCTCCATGTGAAGAGGATGTACCTCAGCAGTCAGCTATTAGATGGAAAGGAGTAGATGCAGGAGCAGCCGGGAAGAGGTGGATACGTAGGGAACTGAAAGTAAGAAGGCTGAGCATTAAAGGGAGCAAAGGAAAAATTATAGGTTGGGGAAAAAGGTGGAGATGAAAGGGGAGAATAGTGAAAGAGAAAGGAGAGGAAGTAATTTTATGGGAAAGGAGGAAAAGAGAACCTAAGGTAAGAAGAGAGTGGAAAGGGAAGAAGGAAAAAAAAAAATGAGGTGCAAAGCTGGGGGGCAAAAGGAACAGCAGAATAAAAGAATCATTTAAAAGAAAAAAAAAACAGAAAAAGAAAAAAATAGCATGAGGGAGTTGTGCTTTTTTTTTCCTTTTTTTTTAAGGAGGCTTAATTCCAGGATGTTACAGTAAATAAAAAGTACACAAGTATTTTCTAGGATGTGTGTATATACACTCCTGTATAGATAGATACACTTACACCCAAATGGACATCTTGAGCAGCCTATAAAACCATACCACAATCCCCTCAGAAAAACCACAACTGTAAACTGTGCACATGCACACATGGTTGCGGTAAATGGAGAGCAGTTGTGATAGACATTACTTGGCTGCTTAAAAGAGATTGCCCAGACGGCTTTCATCCCTTTGGGTAGGCCTGTTACAGCGGCGGGGAAAAGCACAAGGAAGAGGCCAAGAAAGTCCAGAGGGGAAAATATTGCCCAGAGACCTTCGTATTGGCATAGGCAGGAGAGAGTAAAAATAGTCCTGGAATAAGTATTAGTTAATCTAGCTACCTGGAAAGAAAAATGAAATGAGGCAGAAGGAGGAATAGAGAAACTTTTGGATGCATAACAAAACCATTTTTCTACGCTATATACAAAGAGACACGGGAAGAGACTGCTGATAAATCTTTTCAGGAAGGCATTGCTTTATGCCAGTACATAGATCCATACATTTAGATGATACTGTAAAAAAAACCCCACCACCACCCCCAAATCCACAAAGAAAACAAACAGGAGAGGAGAGAATTAAGGGAAATCAAAGCAGTACAAAACCAGACCAGTTTCTCTCCTGCTTTTTCTCAGATGGCTGAAGCACAAGACAGTTTGCTAATATGAGGGCTGCATTTCTGTTGCAATTCCCTGCTTTGATTTGTGAAGATTATTTGCAATTTTTGCACTCCGGTCTGAAATTTCCCAGTATCCCTCCCTCCACCCGTGAAGTAAAAAATTACATCTTTCTGATGAAAGGCGTTGAGGCAAAGCCGAAAAAAAAATAATCTAAGTTCTTTCAAATAAAAAACCCTGGGAAATAATGCCCAGCAGGGATATTTTCTTGAAAATGTTAATTTTGTAGTGCGGAAAAAACCAATTATGACTAAAATAGAAGCTTTCATATTTTTGCCATTTCTAATTACTAAGCCTTGTAATTGTAACACAATTACTAAGTCTTGTGTGCGCCCGAGTCACGGTTTTAGGTTTCTTAAAAAAAATTAATTTTGTCCAATCTAAACACTAACTTTGGGGGGTTTTGTGGTCTTTTTGTTTGTTTTCTTTTTTGTAAAACACCTTTGTTCTGGGGGAGAGGAGTTCTAAATCCTTCCTGCCCCCTGAAATTTCTGAAAGCCCCCCATCTGATGCAGAGTCAGAGTCTGTTTTCTGGCAATTTTCCGGCTGTCAACTGAAGTTCCAGTCAGTAATGGCAATCTCTTAAAATATGTCAAGGGCAGAAGTTTTATGATGTACTGTACACACGTGCTACTAAAAATTTGCAGCAGGGCAAGTCATTTGTAATGAACTTTTTTCACTTGTGAATTATCTGCAGACAGACTGACTTTTTTTTTTTCTCTCTAATCTGATTTATTAGTTGCAGTTTGTTTCCAATTTCCACTGATAACTTTTGATCTGCATTTCCCCCTCCCCGCCCCTCCCCATCTTTTTGTTATGAAATTCTGATAATAAAAATTCGAACTGGGACCGTTCACCTGGATGTTCGGTTTGTTTTTTGTGACCTGATTGGATGAGGGAAGTTCTTTAGCTTTGTATTTCTGGCGGGCATACTCTCAATGGAAGTTAGGCGTTAGTTTTCTATATTCCATAAAGTTTGATTTCATCAAAGAAAAGGGAAAAAACACCACACAGGCTTAATCAAAACCTGTGCTCAGGTTTAAAAAGGAGTTTGTGCTTTTTTATAGATGGCAGATTTTTCCTAAACTGTCAAAAATTGCCCAATGAAGAATTATCTCCTGTTTAGTTACATTTAATGGCTCATGAGAGCAAAGCACTCCTTTTTTCTTTAGAAGAGTTGAGTGGATTTAGGCTCTGCTAAAAACAATAGATGCTGACATTTGCCATGATTAAATTGCAGCTCTTGGGGACAGAAGTCAGCGGAGAAGCTGCGGAAAGATCCCGTTTGCTTTAAGCAGAGTTTCGGCATCACCTGTAAAGGTGGAACATGGAAACCACTGTGGCTTAGTTGGACGTTGGCGTTTTTTGTCGAACAGCAGCCGAAAGTGAGAGCAGAGAGTGTGGGAACAGCTGATTTCCACTTTGCTGGGGGCGGGAGGCAGCGCCTGCCTTTAGAAGGGTCCGTCACAGCATCTGCACCAGCGACAGGGGCACAGGAGGGCTGTGGGGCAATCATCGGCCCGGGGTGTAAAGGCAAGGCAGAGACCATGAACAGGGTCCAGTGTTCCCTGGACTTCGAGGAAATGTTTAGTGTCGAGGCATGTTTTACGTCAATCAAACACATAAACCACTGTTACTGTTACTGCGACTGCATAAGCCCATAAAGATGCACTTTTAAACCTTTAAAAGTAAGGTACCGTAATTACATCTAATAGAACCCTCTGGGTCCCAGGGGTGCCTTTCCTGCTTTTAAGATACCCAAGGTGGATGAGGTAAAGGAGAAAAAAACCCTTCCTTAAAGCTCTGAGGGCAGAAAAATGCAAACGCTGTCCAATTCCGCGCGCAAGATCTCTCAAGCCTTGATTTATTGGCTTTAATAACTGTGGGATCTCTCTCCGCTTTTTGGCTTGAGAAATTGAAGCCATGAGGTTGTGAGAATGTCTTTCTTCCAGAATAATCTGCTCTAGTGCCAGTCATTGGGGAAAGCCAGCAGGCTCACTTTATTTGAGCTGTGTGATGCTCTTTTTTAAACTAGTTTTGAATCTAACTTCATCCTAGAGCAGCCTCCTTTAACCCAAAAAAAAAAAAAGGCCTTTTCTGGGAAGCAAAAAGCTCAGCTTTGCCTTACAAAAAGATGCGAGTGACTCCGCCATGGTTAACATCACGTAATGATTTTATGACGCTGCCACGCTTCTTCGTGAGCGAAGACGGCTGAGTTTCGGGCTGCCGCGCTTGCTTTCCTGGAGGAACTGCGGGTCAGTCACTGTGCTGCCTTTCTGCTGGAAATAACGATGGCTCCTATCGCAGGAATAAGTGAAAAAAAGAATTAGGCATATGAAAGACGTGCAAGCCGTGGATTAAAATCAGATTGCTGAAGTTGTTACTGTCCACTGCCTTTCATCATCCCCCCCCACACCAGCAGACACTGCTGCCTTTGAGGCAGAAGACCCCGGTTTCAGTCCCGACACAGGGCAAGGTCCCCGCCTCCCGGCCAGGCTGGGGACAGCCATGGTGGGCACATGCCCCAGAGGTGGCAGTGGCCCAGCGAGGAGCGGGGTGTAGGGCTGCACCCCGCGGCAGCTCCCACCATCTGATTTCAATCCGCTGCCACATGTCCGGAGCGCGAGAGCCTCTCCAGCCACATGCGAGATGCCCCAGGGAAGGCGAGGGGCGTGATGGCCGTCCACGGGGTCGGACCCTCTGGCAGGGTTTCTCAGCTGCTGGGGTTTTTTTCCAACTGGACCTGCAAAATCCCACTTCGGGGTTTTTTTTTGCATTGGCAGTGAAGGGATTTGGATGTATGTCCAGAAGCGCAGGGAGTAAAACATTGACAGTGCAGCATAGTGCAGTCACTGGAGAAACTGGATTTTTTTTTTTCCAGGTATGTTTTTGAACTGAAACAAGCCTCAGAGGTCAGAGCAGTGCTGTTTGAAATTCTCTATCAAGTGTAACTGGCAGGGGTCCATGGACCAGCTTCACAGCCTGCACGAAGCTTTCTACTGTCTTCTCCAGTGCAGGTAATTAGCATTGGTTGGGAATTTTTCAACAAAACACTCCTTCATTATAAAATGCCAGTTTGTTGGCCCTGGTATTTTTGTGAAAACAAAGGTTTCTAAGGCCTGACATGAAAATTCTGGGCAAAACAAGACAGAACATCCCAAAATAACTTGCTATTCAGGGCACTCCAACCTGAACTGGATGGAGCCAAGACTGGAAACTGTATTTTTTATATTACAGGTGAATTTCCAAACACCAGGCTGTTGTAAGACAGATGTTGGCTCCTTTTTTATGGGAAAACATAGCTGGTGGGTCTGACTGTTGCACTCATTACGATTCAATAAACCGGGGGCTTCACAAACGAGAAAACTTTCCTACCCAGTTCTCTAATGAACAGCTTGAAAAACATCCATTAAAAAAAAAAAAAAAGGTCT
>VYZM01018850.1:469579-521558 GCA_013398915.1 Dromas ardeola | reverse complement strand
AACTTTAAAAAAAACCATTAAAAAAAAAAAAAAAAGGTCTAATTCGCATATCGTGTGTGTGCAACTGTTTATTTATATGTATGAATGTTGTTAATAAAGGAGAGAAGAGGAGGAATGAATCCTGGTCTAACTACACCTTGTTTTAGGAGCAGGGAATTGAATGAAAAGAAAAAGCCAGGAAATTCCAAGCCGAGGTTCCCAGTTGACAGTACATCTGTCACTTGCATCTTGATATGCTTTTTATTTCCCATGACGGCAAGAATTTCCATTTATGAGGATTTGCTTCAACTTTGAATTTCCTGATTTTTGTCAGGATGTGGAGCAGTTTTAATGTTATCCATGTAACGAGCAGTTTTAATCTCTTGGTTGGTTATTGGAGGCTGGCCCAGCATTATTTTACACACCCCTACACCTTTCCAAGTTAGTAATTTCAGGGTTCAAGCACAACTAAGCTTTCCTGAGCTAGCACTAACGCATTTGGCAAAGGGATCAGGGCGCACTGTGCATCTTCTTTTCCTCACGGGAGGGCTCCTCTCTGCCTGCCGGCCGGGTTTCCCCGGCCCCTGGCTGCTCCAGCTTCTCCGGGTTTATTTGCAGTGTGTGGTAATCTAAATTCCTCATGAACACCTTCCATCACTCGCTTGCTGATCCGTGTCCTGTTCTTTTGGCTGAATTACATTTTAAAGTCCCTCCTGGCTTCCCTCGGTGGGGTCTGACGCTGGCTGCTATGAAATGACCCTTGTCCCGAATGACTATCACTCATGTTTGCCCTAAAAAAATACAATGTACCTATAGTGTTAAAGCAAATAAGCCACATGTCATATTAGCAAATACATGCAGTTAAAGACCAGTAGACCAGAAAGGGCCCACCTCGTATTGTCTTATGATTCATATTTAAATATTTCTACCCTCAGAGGTGGGAACTCGGTCGGATACGGTCTGTGTGGCCCTTTCCCACCGGTCCTGAGTGACCAATAATTAATTTACGCTGAATGTAATTACTCCCTTGTTAACAGTAGTTTTTCTGCACTTTCTCTCGGTTGGCTCTGGAGACGTACATGTTGAGTGTGATGTATGACTCCTGGCACAGAATGAAACCCTAGTCCTGTGAAAAGACATAGATAAAGTGAGGTTGCTCCATTACTCGCTAATGAATTTATAGGTTCACCGCTCTTATCTGAAGTACAGCAGAGAAAAATTCTTAGAGGCTATTAGTGTAGTCTTGAAATAAAGATATTGGGACTTGGGCTTAGCCATCCTTCTCCGTCCTGTCACTTCAATGGGCACTTCAAAACAACAACAACAAAAAACGGTTTTAATCTAAAGGAAGGAGCGCAAGACAGACAGCTGCTGTGGCCTGGGCTGCACATTCGCCAAGAAACGCCGGGGCTGGAAAAGCGAGGAATAATGAAAACGCTTCCCACGTGATGATTCATTAATGGCACATAGGCGTGTGCAAAGCTACGCAGTACAGCAGGGGATGCATTACAGATACCAAGCTGCTGCAGCTATTGTGTTTCAAAGCGGTAGTCATGCTAATGTGGTGCTGGCAGGCAGACGTGAGCCTTTTTGGAAGGCGCTATAATAGCTTCCTAGAAATTAAAGACAGAAGGGGCTAGCGGATCGTATACCCTGTCCTCCTAAATACTGCAGGCTGCTAGGATTCATGCAAATACCTTATAGCAAGTCCAAACTTGACATCTAAGGCAAACATTTCAACTTTAAAAAGCTGAGCTTGGTGTGAGCAGCAGAAGAAATCCTGGTGCCCCCTGGTTGAGCATCCCTTGTGCTGGTGGGATACGAGATTGGTTTAACAAGCCCGGGCATTCCTGCCAGGCAAAAATCATGCCCTATACCACAGGGGTAGGTAGAAAGCCCCCAAGACCCAGTAAGTCTGGTCTGGAAGGGAAAACCCTTCCTCAGCCCAAAGGTGGACATCCATCCCTGGGCTTGCGGTCAAGGCACATCAGCAGTGGTGGGGGTTCTGCATGCCCATAGGTGAACAGGGATAATTCAGTGGAAGCTGGGTGGGGAGGGAATCAGGAGACCAGGAGTTGAACTATTGCAGGGAGAGGGGAAAAAAAAACCCTTGCTGGCTCTACCACGTGGAGAACCGCTTGTTTTGGCACATGCGTGGGAAGTTTCTTGAAGGCCAATTAAAAAATTAGGTGTGTCAATAGCCTGCTAGCTGTTTTGCAGAAACCTGTATTTTAAACCGTAGAGGGTAACAAAGGTCCTGTTGCAGTCTGCTGGGTAAAATTTAATTTATACCAGTCAGCAGACCCTGGAGACCTAACGTGATACAGCCACACACAGAACGGGGTCGGCGAGCAGACCCCGAGGAAGACGGTGGGGAGGGGCAGGTGACAAGGGCTGTTGGCTTCAGTATCACAATCTGAAAAGAGCAAATGCGAGAAAATATTTACAGCTGAAATCATCAAAGCAACAACTAAGTGCTAATACAGGACACTACGGGGAAAGGCGTTGCTTCGAGGGTGGCATTGCCACTTTCCTCTAGGAGATACTTTAGGAAGCTGAGTAAGAGTGAGAGGACAACAGGTCAGACGGGGATTGTGGCACTGGTCTGCTCATCTCCAGCAGTCCTCTTTTGGTAATATGGGGAAGTGGGGTCAGAAAGAGGTGATGAAAGCCATTTACCTGCCTGCAGCTAGAAAAGCCACTACAACTATATTTTAGTGACTCTGGAAGAGTCTTGCAGAACCTCAGAGGGTCTGACCGCGTGGCGTGTCTGCCCTGCAAAGCTCAGATGGTGGGCCATGAGGGAGACCAACGCTGTGCTTCAGTCCCTTGCTGCAGATTTCCTCCTGATTTGCCTTCAAGAAAACATGAGACTTCTGCATGGCCTGGGGAAGGGGCAGGTTTTCACAGCAGGCTGGCAAGGACGGAGGAGGTGGGTGGCCAGAGGTCTGAGCCAGGGTGTCCTGGCAGGGCTGGGCGCCATGGGGCTACGAGCCCGCCTGGCTGGACACGGCAGACTGCGTTTCCCTTCCTTCTTCACAGCCCAGCTTAGTGCGCAGGGCTCCTGACCGCAGCCGCGGCTTTTTTCATGGAGAACAAAGCCCTTTTTATTTCCTTTTTTTTTTTTCCTTTGGATTTGGCTGTTGGAAAGGAGCTAGAAACTATTTGCACCAGGAAATACAGGCTGAAGAATGAGTGTGTCAGCCCGAGTCCACTTGGCAGGGCTGCTTCGAGTGCAGAAGTGAGGCAGCGGCGCCTTAGGAGGCCTGCTAATTGTCAGTGAAGACAAAATGAATAGCTGTGGATTAATTGAGCGCTTCTACTATTGTTTTTCTAGAAGAAAACTTCTTGTTTCTAGGAAAGAACCAGGGATGATGTTTCTGCTCAAGCACACATTTCTATTGGCCAGACATTCAGTACGTCTTCTGGGGCTATAAAAAAAGGTACGGAGATTTCCAGAAATGTCCTTTGCTGGTGAGTCTTCACCAGTACAATGCCAAATCTCAGACTGGTCAGTTTGTTTTTGGGGACTGTTGTTATTAAAGAGCACACAATTGAAAACGTTTCTTTAATGTAAAACATGAACACAGTAATGAGCTGGATTTTTTTAGCAGAAACAGAACTGACTGTATCTTTTGAAGGGAAAAGATTTGGTGCAATGGCTTGTTTCTGGTGAGCAAAGAATTACAAAGCACCTCCTGGAAGACAGTAGCAGACACAAGTAAAACAGGGTAAAGTCCACCTGCTCCCGAAAGTCAGGTTTAAAGTTTTACGCCATCCTCAGCAGAGATCGCAATGTACCAGATTTAAAGCAAGGCAACTCCTCCTTCACTGATGATGAAGGCAGGAGTTCTGCCAGGAGAATTCGTATGAAAGCAAAAATTCAAATATTTCGCACAGGCAACAACCACTGTACTGCCAGCTGCAAAATGTTTTGGCATCAAGGTCCTGAAACGGAGACAGCTATCTACGATATAGGCTCTGTCAGTGTATCTTTTTAATTATTTTATGCAGACAGCTTTCATTTCTTAATCTTTATATCATTATATATTTGTAATGCCACAGTTTCTGATGTGCAACTGCTTAGGGAAGAAATGGATCATTTGGGTAACACGGGAACTTATTTGGCATTACTCAACGTTTACATCTAACCTGAATATGCGACATTTTTTTAAGCATTAAATCTTGCAAGAGGAAGGAAAAGAAAGAAGAAAAGTTTTCCTTTTCACACCACACCAGATCCAGTTGAGACTGGCTACATGGAGTAAATACCAAAAGTGAAATTCTAGCCCCATTGAAGTTAATGGCAAAATTCCCGTTGACTTCAGCTGGGCCAGGATTTCACCCTTTGAGTATTTCCAGCTCAACCAGAAGCAGGAAATACTGGAAAGCTCTTGACAGAGCCTGTTCTCATGATATTTCCAGTCCAAATTTTCAGGCCCTGTTACTCTGCATTGTTTAGATCACACAGTAAAATAAGACGGGTGTTGGGAATATGCTGTGCTAGAAATACTTCGGAAGGTAAACGTAGAAATAGAGATGAGATTTAAATTAAAGGGAAAAAGGATGAATGAGGTGACTTCATGCAGAAAGTGATATAGTGAGTTTTGGGTTGACTTTATTAGCTCACTATTACATAACAGAATGGTTGTAACATTCTGTGGAAATGACATACGAGCTGGCATACTACATTTATATAATTTTCACTGAACATAACTCCTGCACAATGTGGAAAACCAGTACACTGAAATCTTTGCCCCAAGTTGCGCTGTCATGCTGTAGCGGCACACAATGCTTTCCCAGAGCTCTGCAGTGCCGCTGCTGCAAACTGCCTCAGGAAGGACAAATGCTGCAGAATACAGTAGTCTTTCATATAGAGGTAATTAAAAGGAAATACAACCGCTGTGGCCCTGAAGGCTTTGGACAGGAAAGGGGCTCTCTCTCTGCCACCATCTGTTGGCGAATGGGGGAAAGAAAGTACGTTGAATGTCCTCATCTGGGGAGACCTGCCCAGTTCCCAGCCGCATAGATGCTCCTCAGAGCAAAAAGTTTTCTCCTTCCATCTGCAGTATCACAAGGGCGACATGGCAACATGGAGAGCTGTGTCTGCATTTATGCCTATCCAGAACCCCTCCTGTGCATTTGGGATGTTTGTTGTACCCCAGTACAAACAGTGGCTCATCCCATCAGGGAGAGGAACAAGAAAAGCGCCTTATTTTAAAGAAAAGAATTTAAGGAAGGACTCCCAGAGAGCTGCTGTGCTTCTGCTGTGCCTCCCCAAGGGACCCCATGCACCCAGCACGACTCCCCAGTCTGACATGTGGGGACCAGTATGAACACCATCTCCTCCTGCCACAGTGTTCCTGTTCAGCATGCCTCCCTGCCTTTCTCGTGGTTTTCTTAAAACCAGAGCTCAGGAACTGGGTATTTTTTCTAGGTTTTTGACTCTGTTCCCGTAGCCCATGGCTGCCCCAGGGGTGTGAACACTGTTCTCACGACCTTCTTGGAGGGACGGTGGCTACGGGATTTACGTTCCTCTTTCCCTCTCCCACCCTCTCCTGACTCCAGGAACTTTAATTTCTGTGAGGAACTTGCCTTTTGGATGGTAACCCAATCTCTAGCTAGCCACAGGGCTATTTGTTACAGCTGGGTAATCAATTCAATGGTCTTTGGATATTCTAGGTGTCCATAATGTACCTTGTGTTGCCACTATTTTTCAATAAATATCGTGCTCCCAAAATATCCATATCTGTCAGAGATCTTTGTCCTAATTAATCACCAAATACAGGTAAAATCAATATGCTTGGGTTAGTCTCAGGCAAACCTAGGAAGCATTCACTAGCCATGGGGAACACGTCTGTCAGGGCACACATCAGTATTTTGGCCTTCACTAGCCACTGAGTGTAGCCACAGTGGACCTTCCTGGGTAAGGAAGGGGCATTGACGAGGAAGCACATTTTGCCATTTATTGAGTTAGTTCTCTCCGAGCCCAGTAACTGGTACAATTTCCAGGAGAGCATTCAGTCCTGATTTAAAGATATCAAAAGTTAGGCTGGCCCCCACCTTACTCAGTAAGTACTTTCTGAAGAATAATCAAGAAAAAGCAATTGCTTTTTCCAGTTTGCATTTGCCCATCTTTCAAGCTTCCAGCAATTTGTTCTGACCATGTCTTTCTGTGCTCCATTAGTAAGTGGAGCCCGAGTAACCCACCGGTTCCTCCTGGTGAAGGTATTACCTGGTGTAATCAAGTGCCTTCTCAGTCGTCTTCTTGATAACTTAAACAGATTGAATTCTTGAAGTGCTTCAGTGTAGGGCGCTTTCTCCAGCCTCTGAATCATTTTTACGGCTCTCTTCTGCACCTTCTCCAGTTTTTCAATATCCTTTTTTATAATATGAACATAAGAAGCCCATACAGTGCTGCAGTATCTGGTTAATAGGCTGTAGATAAGTTTCTTAGGGCAACAAAGCTGGTTGAGGGGTCTGGAGAACAAGTCTTACGAGTTATGGCTCAGGGAGCTGGTGTTGTTTAGCCTGGAGAAAAGGAGGCTGAGGGAAGACCTTCTCGCTCTCTGCAACTACCTGAAAGGAGGTTGTAGCCAGGTGGGTGTTGGTCTCTTCTCCCAGGTAACAGGCGATAGGACAAGAGGAAACAGCCTCAAGTTGCGCCAGGGGAGGTTTAGACTGGATATTAGGAAAAATTTTTACACTGAAAGGGTTATTAAGCATTGGACCAGGCTGCCCAGGGAAGTGGTCGAGGCACCATCCCTGGAGGTATTTAAAAGACGGGTAGACATAGTGCTTAGAGATACGGTTTAGTGATGGTTTTTGTCAGAGATAGGTTGATGGTTGGACTAGATGATTTGGAAGGTCCCTTCCAACCTCGGCAATTCTATTATTCTATGATTCTTGGCCAGTTTTCTGAAGTCAGTGCTGCATTCCCTTTTACCTCAAGTAAAAACATTGCCATTCTCCTCACAGAGAGAAGGCTGGTCTGCACGGTCTGCCGTGGGCAGGGGCAATCGTGTCCTGCCTGTGGTGTGGTGCAGCCAGCTGTGGGCTGGCTGGGATCCAGCTGTGGCGCAGACCTGATGAGCGCAGCGATGTGCTCTGGTTCACCAGCCCTGTGAGGAGCTGCATGGGCTCGGGTCCAGGCTAACCTGGCAGCACAGCTTTCAGGCAGAGCATAGGGAGGGCAAGCTCCTTCTGCCAGCAAGTCTATGGAGAAGGTTTTGGGTTTTTTTTCTACCATTGGAAGCAGGGAATATCACCCATTAAGGTATTTAGTGGTAAAGGTATTTAGGAAAAGAAAATCTAAGAACAGATATTTAGTGAGCCTAGAAATGCTGGGTGAAAAGGTTTATTTCTCTTTAAAAGGACGCCAGGTTTATTGCTGCTGACAGCACCTGGCAAAAGTCTTACAAAACTGCGTAATGTAAAGGGAACTCCCCATTTCGGTTGGTAGAAGGCTTGCATGAAATGATTTGTCAGTCTGTGGGTTCAGACTATGCCTTCACTAATTTAACAGAGCAGGATGACATAAGTGCCTATTCCAAAGAATTCCTGCAATGCTCTTCATTGCTTGGATAGCCTTTAATTTTTTCATATAGCTTCATCTTCAAAAAAAAAAAAAGAAGAAATTATCACAGCTTTTCTTCATAAAGGGTAAAACCCATATGTGAGAGAACAGTTAAAGAGGCTATCAAGAAAAAACACGTGAAGAAAATCTGTTTTTTAAACTGCACAGTTATAGATGGGTTATACAGTTATACCTGGAGAACAGGTCCCCAGCTGGCCTGTTCCTGGGTACTCGTGCAATGGGGCAGAGATGGCCTCCCATCACTGCTGTGCCATCCGTCTTGGGATGACCACTGGCACAGCAGCCAAGGAATAGCCACGTCTCTAACATCAGGGGTTCCTCAGACCTGATCTGCCATACCTACTGCTTGAGACTGTAGGCTGAAGTTAGACATATGACACAGGGCCCTGAGAGAAGACAAGAAAACAAAGTGAAACAGAAGATGTTTTGGGCACCCAGAGTGAGGTTTTGATAATGCTGGTGAGAGCCAGGAGGCTGAGGAGAGCAGAGAGATACCACTGCTCACCCCAGGGCCGTCTGAAGGAGAAAAAGGTAGATGTAGTGGCATGGCGGGGCAGCAGAAGGAAGAGCAGGGAGCCCAAGCATGGGAAGGTGCCCTTCAAGAACCGGAGAGGCCTGACACAGCAGTGGGCTTCTGTGTTATGGTGTTTCCAGTTCACAGGATTTAATGAAGCAGCATGACAGCCTTAAGTCTGTGGTTCTCAGGAGTGAAAGCAGCTTGCACCCACTCATGGCAACCGTAGGAGGTAAAAGAAGGAATGAGCTCCTTTCCTGAAAAATTCACCATAGGCAAGAGTGTGGCTTAAAATACAGCCACAAACTGTGATAAAAGCAGCTCAAAGCCAAACCCAAACTCTTTCGGATGTGGAGGCCTGTATTAACATAAGAGATGAAAACCAGAATCTCGTCTGGCCAATCTATTCCCCATTAAAAGCCAGTTCCAGGAAACCCAAGTACTCCCCCACGCTGGGAGGGCTTGAGCTCAACATGCCTGGATTAGGAATGCGGCTATCAGCTCAGAAGATGAAGATTGATGTGTTTCTGGTCCTAGAAGCAGAGTTTAATATGAGGGCATTTTCTGTAGCCAAGCTGGACACTTGGTTGACGGCGGGTGAGAAGGGACCCCAGGAAAAGCTCTGCCATTACTGTGCTTTTACATTGCAGGAGCACTGCAGATGGGGTTTCTCCTTCACAGCACTCCCAGACAATTTGCCAGCTTCATGAAGTCTTCTTTAGCTAATCATTTCTTTTCCTCTCAGATGTTTCCTTGTACATGCTTGGTGCATGCAATTACATGCCTGAAAACATGTACTTTCCTGGTCTGGAAAAGTGGTAAGTGTATTCAACGACAATACGGGGCTTCAATTTCTTAAAATGAGCTGCAGTGAAGGTACAGGTACAGGATGCTGGTCTACAAATAATGCCAGGGGTTATAATTTGATTCATGATGAATAGAAACACAAATACATCTGTAGGCAAGATCTGTGGTCATTGTGCAATACGTCATTTTAGCAGCTCCCCTCACTTTTCACGCAGGTGATCTCCCTGGATTAGGTCCACCTCTGCTATGGTCATCACCTAATAAATGAGGCAGAGGATCTGACCTAGCACTGGAGGGTTTTAAGGTGTTTGGGATTCGTGTGCCACTCGGGACCTCTGAAGGTGCTTGTTGAGTATGGGAAGGTGCAGCAAGATTTCATGTAGCATTCTCCAGAGCAGCAAAACCACTGTTGCCATAAACAGCCTCCTAGACTTCAGATAACAGATCTCTTTCAACTCTATGTCACTTGTTTGTTTCAGAGAGACATTTAAACCTAATCTTTCTCAGGGTGAACTTTAAAAGCCTTATTGTTTAGGGAAGTAGTTGTTTTGTTATTTTTGGTTGCGTAATATTTCTGGAAGATGAGAGACTGAGAAACTTTTAAGGCACTTGACCTGATTTAGAGACAAAATTTAAAGACATTATGGGAGGTAGGTGGAACGTTTCTTTATCAACAATTCATAACTTTTAGAGATGTTAAAAAAAAGCATTTTAGAAAAGCTGTAATTTTAATGCTTTCTATTAAACTTTGAAAATGGCCTTCAGCTCCAATACCTTTAACTTGAATTTAGAAAGAAAACTTTTGTTCATTTCTCAGGAGAACAGTCCCATTTTCTTACAACTTCTGAGTTTGAAAGAGAAACTAAACTTTTCTATTTTCAAGGAAAAGGATTCTGCCAAAACTTCCATTTTTTGTATCAACAGGCTCAAGTTCGACTTGGAGAGCTCTTTTTTATTATTTCTTTGGAAGAGGCCAGATATTTTTTCCAAAAACATATGCATTGCTACTAATAGTTTGGCTTTGATGCAACAGCATTTTTCAATAAAAATATCTGAAATATTCCAACAACTATTAAGAATATTTATTTGCCTCCAATTCTCCTTCATCTCTTGAACAAAAAGCTTTCAAAATTTTCTGAATGCCGAATGAGTTCACAGCTGGCCTCCTCCTGCTGTTTGTTTTTAAGCAATAATATGTGAATATTGTGTTATTTGTAAGATCGTGATGCTCAAACTACGGCAGGTACAGATTAGTGCCATCACTAAAATTGGCAGCATGCTCTGAGTCAAGCTGAGCACCTAAGCCAGCCCTGCGGATGGGCATGTGAAGTGACATGTAACTGGGGTTTTCTTGATTTCTGCTAAAGTTTGCACTTTTTAATTACATCAGCATCTGAGGAAAAAAATTGTTCTTTTTAGAAACCTGTGACACGTGATCAGGTTGGCTTATAGACAATGTGGTGATTGAGGCTGAAGGCAAACACAGGCACCAAAAAGAAGGTTCTGTGCATTTGTTTGGGCTTGGTTTATTTTGAGGTTTTCATAAAAAGGAAGACCTAAAGGTCCTGATTTACAAGGCTGACATGTCCATGCAATGGCAGTAATTACAGCTGGAAAATATAATTTATCAGTTCAGCTCCAGAAAGGCTTCATTTTCTAATCCTCTTACTCTCTTTCTCATTTGGTTCCCCTGTCAAGCCTGATGCGTTTCCAGGAAAGACCATCTTTTGCCTTTTATTATAAAAATTGGGCATTCTTTTTGTCTTTACAAGGACATGCATTTTCTTAAAAGTCAGTGTCACCAGTCAAAATAACGCCATCGCTTCTGAAAATATTTTCATTTTCCGACATGTACAGAGGTGCCATAAAGCGGTGCTGACAACTTCATCTCTCGCATTCCACAAATCTTATCAAGATATATCATCAGAAAACCACACGGGTTATATCCGGACTCTGACAAACCTGAAACATGGCCTGCCAGCCACAGATAAGGCTTGAAATGTTGGTCAGTGAAAAGGTGATAACAGTAACAAGGATCAAATGCATGTACAACTTCACCTTTAGACAGCTGTGGTTTTTGGCTGAGCCTCGACGTTGGAGAAATGGTTGCTCTGCCTTCGCCGACACGCTGCGTGCAGCAGGTCAGAGCTAAAGCGAGGGTACGGCAATGGCCATAGGGACCCCGCGTTTTGGGAGAAACCTCGTGCAAATGTAAACCTCGTGGGTTGCCAGGAGTGCCGAAAAGCTCCAGTGAAAGCCCGATGCTTTGTTTGGGGGATCAAAAGGATCGTGGCGCTTTGTTGTGCCAAACGCGGAGAAAGCTTGCAAAACGCCGCGGCAGAAATAATAAATGCACCCCATCCCTTCCCCCTCAAAGGCTGTTACAGGAGGTCTTGCCTTCTTTTTAGTCCTCAGAGGGGAAAAATCTGAAACAAAAATAAAACAACTCGAAGCTGTTCCACAAAACAGTAAACTGGCTCTATACGTATTTTTGGTTAATCTTGGGATTTAAACGTATCACTATTATCGTAAAAAAAAAATGCAGTTCTTAAAACGGAATTTATAATCATTTGCTTAATGGTGCTTTCCCCATGCCATCCGTTTCCAAACAAAGCTTAGTTTATGGCTATCATAAGAGATTATGTTCCCTTACAGTTGCAGTATTTCTTCTATAATGATTTATTTTAAAGGGCTTCACCATGATAGCTCTCCAACTTTGTTCCTTCCTGTATATCACTGTTCAGGGTCAAAAGCTGGAAAAAGGGCTGGTCCCAGAGGCCTAACATATTTCACCAGTGGAGACTCTGGCTTTTCACTTCTCCTTCTCTCCTCATCACTTTATGCTTAAAGAATAACAGATGTGGAAACATTTAGAAAAGAACTAATTGAATTTCACATAACACAATTTAGCATTGTTTGAGGAAGTACCTAAATCAACAGCACATTTTCTGAAAGGCCCAGCGTTGCCTAATTAGAACACCAAACGTGTGACTAATTGGCCACACTTACACCAAAGGCTCTGTCGCAGATGAACGGCTGCCTATTCATCTTAGCTAAACTTAGGCCAGCGGTTTGGCTGTGAGGTAACTGTGGTTGTTTTAAATGAGCTGTGCCAAACATAACGGGAAAACTCAGCAATGGTAGGAGAACAAATCCGTGTAAGAGCAGAGGAGTAATCAGGACGCTTACGCTCCGGCAGCACCCGGAGGATTACCAGGAGATTATCAGCACATAAATTATTGGATTCTTGGTGCTCTGTAATTGGGACACTTAATAGCCTGCTCTTTATCATGTCTACTCCATTGTCTTTAAAAGCTCAGCATCTAATTAAAAAGTAAACTGATATTATCAGGAAAGGCTCCACTCTGCCCAGCTCTTGCCACTGCTGGGTCTGCTTTTTGCATGCAACAGGATGCTTTCTTGTCTTCCTTCTCTTCCTTATTTCTTTCCATGCCTTTGCCTGCCTTCTTTATATTCCCTTCCTTTCTTTCTTCTATTTATTCTCTTACTTTCTTCTTTCTCGCTCTCTCTTTCTTTCTTCCTTCCTTCCTCCCTCCCTCCCTCTGTCCTTCCCTTCCTCTTTCTTTCTTTCTTTCTTTCTTTCTTTCTTTCTTTCTTTATTTCTCTCTCCTTCTTTCCTTCTCTCTTTCTTTCTTTTTTCTCTTTCCTCCTCCCTTCCTTCTTCTGTCTCTTTCTCTCTTCCTCCCATCATCTGTCTTTCTCCCTCTCTTTTCCTATCTCTTTTTCCCTTTCTCCTTCCCTCCTTCCCTGCCTCCCTTCCTCCTTTCTTTACTTCTTCGTTCCTTCTTTTTCTCTTTCTTTATATCCTTTCTTCTTTCCTTGGCAGTTCCAGCTGCCCTGAACAGATAAAAAGTGCTGTGCTAAACCCTCTTTCCTGCTGGAACGTGGTAGTGGTGCTGCGAGGGCTCCTGGTTATGCACATTGCTTCAGGAAGCCCCAAGGCTGGCTGCTGAAGTTTTGGATTGTTTCCTCCAAAAGGATTTATTAGCTTGAAAATAAGCATGAAAGCAGTGGGATTTAGGGAGTAGGATTAGATGGTTTCATCTGTACCTGCCAGCAGCCCCAATTTTAGGCAGGATCATCAGTTTTACAAACAGGTTTTGAGAAATACAGTGTCCCAAGATTATTGGCATCTTTTTGACTGATGCCACGGGCTGCTCACCTCTGTACTTTCTGGTAACTCTGAAAGATACCTCCTTTTCTCCAGCGCAACATCCCTGTGGCCTCCAACCACCATCGCTGTGGTCTGGGTCACCTTCCCGTGGTGCCCAGCATGGGGACGAAAATCCCCATCCTGCAAGGGGGTGAGGGCTCTTCCCCGCATGTTTGGAGGGCAGTTGGATGGATGTGGGACCTCCTTCCCTGCCCTGCTCCCCCGATGCACCCTCCATAGTGTAGCCTGCCCTGGCCACCTGAGCTGCCTGTCTCTGCTGAGCACAAATACCGGGGGGGGAGGGAAGGCAAGCCCGGAGCAGAGGATTTTTAGAGGAGGTGGCGGGGAGCTGCACACAGCAGTTACATGTTTTGTTTGCCTGGAGGCCTGAAACAGCTCTCATGGCCTGCACAACCCTTTCTGGTCATGGTACTCGTACGCCGTACTGGTTCGAGGGAAATTTATTTCCTTGACTTGTGCGTCACATAAATAAAAGAGGGGGTAGCACTGCTGAGTTTGCTAAGATCTTTGCTTAGCATTTCTTGAGTGGTAAATTGTGGATTTCTGCTCATGGGAAAGCTGCTCCAGAAAAGTCAAATCTTCCAGAAAAAAATGCAAGAAATCTTGTGCAAAACGACGGGAGTTTCAGAGGAGTGCAATAGCTGTCTTGCTCTGAAACACTACATGAAACACATCACATTTCCTTAGCTGTCTGCCTTTTCTCTTGTTTGGGATTCCCTTCCCCCATCTCTCCCTCCCTCCCTCCCTCCCCCTCACACAACTTTAAGGACACATTTTGCCCTTTCACAGAAAGTCACTTGCTGTATGAACAAAGATGAAAACAGTGCTGGTACGTCAGTACGAGTTGCGGTGGACAAGCTGCAGTCCAGCTCCTGCGGCAAAGCCGTAGGTGGCCATGGCCCCACTGGCAGAGTCCGGGAAGCTCAGGCAGGAGAGGTGCAGCCTCTACCTGCCCTGTACGAGCAAAACCTGCCCAAAGAAAATGGCTTTCCCTAAGAAGAAATGACTGCAGATTGGCACAGGAGGGAGGAGAGAGAGAGAGATATCCTGGATTAGGCCAGATTCACTGGTGTTAAAAGGAGTAACTGTTCATTTTTCTCCCTGTATTCAGAAGCGTTATTTGTCTGGGATAACCGGTTCATGTGTGTGTTACCTAAGGCAAAAATAATGGGAATGGAAGTTTCACAGGCCAGTAAATAAGGAAAGGAATTTAAGAGATCACCTAAATCATTCTCCTATCCATATCTAGGTCATCACCATGTAAATATTTGTTTAAAGACCCTCTATTACAGTCCTTCACTATCCTTGCAGGTAGCAAGTTGCGGGGTTTTTTAATGTTTAACCTCAACCTTCCCTGCAAGTGGATAATCCTTTTATTTTATATCCTATCTATCATGGATGTGAAAATCAGAAGCCTTCTTCCTCTTTGCGGCAGTGCTTTACATATTTGGAAATCATTAGCATGTCCTTTCTTCTCAAGACTAAACAACTCCATTCATTCATCTTTCTTTAGGGGTCATGTTTTTTCTAGACCTCTGGTCAATCCCTTTGCTTTTTTCTCAACTCCCATGCCACACAACTATGCTCTTTCAGCCTGTCAGCAGTGTCAAAGACTGGAGATCCCAACCCACCCAAAGATACTGACGGTTTGAGCCCACAGATGCCCGGCTAGTATCAAATAATAATCTAAAAAATGTCCTTTAATGATGCTGACAATGAATCCTCTTCAGGTTGCTTATGGCAGAACTTTTTTTTTTTTTAATATGAATCTATTCACTTTTTGCTGCTCATACTTCCATCTGAAAGCAAAAAATTTGACTCCACCTAGTAACATAATTCATTAGTAAGATCAGCCTTTGATAAAATCTGTCAGATAATTAAAGGTGTGATATAAATACATACGTGTGTATGTGTGCCTGCACAAATGCTTCTATGTGTACGGTACTGCTGCAATGCTTAAAAATGAACTCTAATCTGCCTGTTTCAGTCACATGGATGAGTTTTTCTGTTAATTCTGCTGTGGCAATTCGCTTAGCACAAATTCTCTCCAATTTATATGGGAAGAAAGTGATGAAACATTCAAAGCATGCACAGCGGAAAGAATCAGTTGCATCGACTTTCAGTTTCATAGAGTAACTTAATACCTGCAGACTGGAGGAAAACAAAATAGAGAAGCAGTTAATTTCAAGTGCCTAAATTGGTAGATAACAAAAGAGTATTAAAAACTACATGAAAATATAACTTATAACTTCTTATTAATTGCTTAGAGGTATTAACAATATCCCTGTCAGTGTTCTCTCTTGATCCCCAGGTGAGTGACGTGCACCATCGGGGATGTCTCTGGGCTCTGTGAGGATCACTTCAATTCATACCAGCCAGTCACAACAAAACTGCCCAAAGCAGAGCAAAGGAAACGCGCTTCCTCTGCCATTTTTTGAGCATGTTTGCCCTGTTTGTAGTAGCTGACAAAGGATGGGCCACTGCTCCAAAACCTGGCCAGATTTCAGTGGTGCCGCAGCGAAGAGCAGGAGTCTGCCTGTTTTTATGACTGTGGCCTCTGCCAAATTGATGCCAACTCATAAAATGCCTTTTAATTATCATGACTGATTAGTCCCTTGATGAATCTCGACTCTGGTTTGCAGCCCAGTAACTTGTTGTCACTTCATACAGCTCAATCCTGACAATACACGAATAGCCACATGTTCATGCCTACCAGTCGCCTTCCAACCCCCTGCCAACCTCCAGTCCTGCATGGCTGCCCAGTGCTTCGGGAATACTCAAAACCAGCTTCCAAAACTAGCAAAGATCCCCATGGCGTGCATACCGATGCTGCTTCTTCCCTTTTCTTCTAGAATTAGACAAACTACTCCACCCACTTCCTTTCTTGTTTGAAATATTGTATCCAAATGTGCATGTATTACAGTAATATCACCAATTTATTTCATTTAGCATTTGAAACTAAACCTACTTTTCTTGAATGCAAGCTGGAGGGTTTTCTTCTTTCTTCTAAGCCAGAAATAACCCTTTTTTTTTTTTTAATGACTTGTAGCTGATACTTGAATTGTTATTGTCCTTCACAGATAGAGCTGGCACCTGTGGTTGCCCAAACCTCTCCTTTACAAAATCCCATTTTCATTTGCTTGTATATTTCTGAGCTTTAACTTTTTGGCCTGAAACTTTCTGTGCTGGATATTGTTGCCTAGGGCTGATCTTTTTGGGAGAGATTCAGCAAACATAGTTCCATTCTTTTTATAAACAAGGACATGAAGAAACATAGCTCTGTCAAGAAAGAAAATTTTATAAGAAGTTGGTTTAGAAAACTTAGCTCTGCCATACATCACAATGGGATATAGCATTTGATAGGGACCTTGCCTTGTTGCTAAAGACATATCCTGCAATATTCCTATGAAAGTCCATCCACATGTCACAGAAGGGGACATTTCTGAAAACACCTATTATCATATCAGCTATAGATACTTTCCAAACACGTGGCCTGCACTGGGCATGCTTCACCTTATCCGCACTCAGTCAGCTGTGTAACTATCCTGTTCAGTGGTGAGGAGAGAGGGAAAAAATGGATGTTTAAAGACAAAAAGAATGCAAAGTCAAGACTCAGAAGCTGGGAAATGCCAGAATTAAGGCTGCCCGAGCAACCCGTGATCCCTCCCTTTTACACAGTACAGTGCTTAGACAAATAATGCCTTTGCTTTTCTCAAAACATTACTTTGTTTGATACTAATTAGTAGCACTCAGGGAGAATCAGGGTTTTTCAGGATCATTGTCTTCATCTAGTGCAGAAAATGTGAACAGGCAAAAAGAGAAAGAGGAGCTTCAGGATAAAGGCACTTTATTGGAGTCCTCACCAGTCCTTACTGCAGAGTTCCTCCAGAAAGACCGTGAGGTTCACCTGAGTCACCTCGCCCATTGACGGGAACCAGCTGTGCGCTGCCTCTTGTCCCGGATTTGAGACAACTGAAGCCCGGTTTACAAAGATGCCAAGTGCTTAAGCATAGATGGAGACACTTTAAGCAGGCACTAAAAAGCACAGCAGCTGACTTCCTTGGTTAGCGGTCTTGCTTTGCCTTTGATTTTTGTCCCCAGAAGCGAGAGCATGTCCATTATGTGTTTGTGTCTAAAACCAGTTGTAATTTGTTGGTAGCTGCCAATCACAGTTGTGGAGTCATGCTGTGTAGCACTGTGGTTTCTACTCAAGCATGCTCTTTAGTGAAGCCAATAGAGCAGTTTGGAAAAATCAGGCATCACATGACTTGAACTGGCCACCCCAGGCTGGGCGTTTTGCAAATGTGAGTATTACGGTCTGTGCCTCAGCTTCTCTGCTGTAAAGCGCAGCTAATTATAGCCCATGAGTATTCATTTCAGAGATGCACTGTAAAGAGAAACTATGTTGTGTTAACGAGGATGTGAAGGAAAGCAATGCCACAAAATTCCCCATGAAGAAATGGATAATGCTGCATCCCGTGCCAAGCATAGAACACTAATTTTCAGCAAACTGCACATCCTTTTGTGTAGCTACATGCATTATACAGACTTAATTAATGTAATTATTATAACTGTAAGAGTGGAAAGGGACTATGTAGCACCCATCATAGTGCAGAGAGAGGGGATAAAAGTGAAGCAGAGAGGAGAAGGGGGTTTGGGACACAGAGGAACATTCAGGACTTCTGTCCTTGCTGAGCTTCTACCATGGAGGAGCTGGAGTTAAATGCCATGCATCCAACCAGTGGGGCTGGCTCTTTACATAGAGTGCTGTTACACTATACAGCTCATTGTCACAGCGCACTGAAGATACCAAAATTTTCCTGGGTTCAGAAAATAAATTAGATCTACTAATGGTAAAAGGATCCTTGTGAAACTTCGAAGTCACAAAGAGTTGGAAGTTGGGTGGGTATGTGGGCATGTCAGTATGCCCTCAACCTGCTGGTACACCCTGCTGGTACACCCTGCTTTGGGCATCTACCCATGGCCACCACGAGATACAGGAGGCAGAGGGACCTCTGTCCAGATATTGATATGACCAACCTTAGGTGCTGTTTATAGCATTACGAGTGCATCTCAGTGGATTGTGGATGTTTGGAAAGGGAATAGCATTTTTTTTTCTGCATTAGTCACAGAAAAGGCATCTTTATGGCCCCTGTGCACAAGTCATCATGTAGTTCTTGAGGGAGATTTTTATGAGCAGAGCTCAGTTCCATTTTAGAATAAATTGGCCTTTTTTACATTATGCCCTACTGACATGATGAAGGGGATGTGAACAGCTAGTCCTTTCAGATGGGATGAAAATTGTTTCATTTGAAGAATAGACAGGACCAAGCCACTTGCTGTACAGACCGTGCCCTACTCTTGTTCCTGAAGTGGAGACATTGCAGATGTAGAGCTCCTGCTCCATAATGTATCCTGTAACCAATTGGATTTGTCTTCACTAGCAGGAGCAGATTTCAACAATATCTCTAAACTTAGAACAGGAAAGCACTGTAAATTTAGCTATTGTTGCTGGTAATTGTCCAGAATATATTTTCACTCATTCTAAAAATGGCAGATTTAGAAACATTCCATATTTATCCAATAAACTGGAAGTGCTTTCAGATATCTACTACCCACTTTGAGCTTCTCTCAGAAGAATTTCCTGCAGTAAAGAGAACAGATGTTACAGGCGCACCCTGCATGATTACGTACCGTGAACATGTATCTCATGTCCAGCACCCACCCACCATAGGCTTGGTAGAACCTCTTTTCTTCATCCCTGTTCTATAAAGTAACCAAAGCCTTTAGATCCACAAACTTGGGTGTGCATGGGGTCATGTTAAAAAATTCTCCAGACTCATGTGCTTTGAGACTGAAGATAAATTTGGCTCCCTCTACAAGACAAAACACTTGATGATAGGGACCTGAGGCCAATATTTACAGCACTTCAAACAGGACACTTTCATCTGCTGCTGAAAATATCAATACCTTTTCTAATGTTACGCTGATGTCCAGCCTGAACTGTCTGCTGGTTTAACAGGCTTCAACACACTTTTTTTTCCTACAGCAACGTTAGACTAGAACTGATTTATGAAACAAATTGTCTTTTACTTCTTTTTTTCCCCCCATTTTTCATATTCATTGTTGCTTACACTTAACCTTTTGACTCTAATTCCTTAATCTGAATGATGCACACACAGGCTTTGTTCTTTCTGACAAGTCTTATCATTTTTTATCTCTGTCATCTATTTTTTCAGCCATTAGTTGATCTCAGGCTCTCTGTATCTATAATCTGTTTACATTCTTCTTCATTATTTAGTATTAGTGTAATTCTTTCAGCAATCTTTCTCTAGAGCTATTTTTTTTTGTTTCCTGCCCTTTGCTTTTCCTGAGCCAAATCTCTGTGACAACGGCTCTTTAGAGAACAGCAAAAGCTTCAGTCATAGAAACTGCTTTTAGAAAAATGTTGTGAAAAACCTTAGGCTAAAGGCTGCCCTCAAGCCTTTGTGCATGGACTAAGGAGACAGACTCTGATCCAACACAATTAAGAAAAGGAAAACTTTGTCCAGAACTTTTGCTGCAGTTATTAATTGCTCGAGAAGACTGTTGGCAGTTGGATGTCAGGTGATTTCATTAACAGGACCACTCCGAAGCTTGCGCCGCTGGCAAAAGTGCACTATTTGTATTGCATGAAGTCTGCAAACAAAGTACACTATAACTCATCTATCCTAGTAAACTAACCAGTGCCAAGGCTGTCCTGCGGCCAACTGGCATAATTTGGTCATGTCCACATTATTAACCTTTTGCCTTCAAAATAGGGCAGCTGTTTTCAAACTGGTTATTGGGAATAATGTCTGGATCACGCTTATTCCTGAGCAGCCCCAGGGACTGTTTGGGAGAGCAGTGGCTGGTCTAAGTCAAAAACCACCAAAGGAGCAGTGATAGACATGTAAGAGTGACTGTGTGCTAAAGCTTGGGGCCATTCCCTGACGCTGTTTAATTTACTAGTGCGGACGTAGCCTGTGTGTGAGTTTCTGAGCCTGTGCCTGAGTTCTTAGTGTAGTTTACTTCAGGAAAAAAATAAGCTAGAAGTAAATATTAGAAACACAGTAATCAGTGGTAGCTCTTTTGTAGTGGATGTTGTAATGAATTTGTTTAAAGCTGAGTTTGGCTCGCTCAGAGATTTTTTTTAATTCTTTATTTTGGACTAAATTTGTTTGGACTGTATTTATATGTATAGCATCCCTTGGCACAGTGCTCGATCAAAAACATATAAAAGATGTTGGCAAATATTGCATCCTTCAATTATTATCACCTGCAATTTTTGAGGCAAGAATTTGAATATTAAATGTTTGGCGTAAACTTCTGACTGCAATTCACTCGGGAGTTCGCTGCAGGTCTCCTCGAACAGAGTGAGGCAATGTGCATTGAATGACATCCAACAGATGATGTTAAAAAGACATCAGGATCAGGAGGCATTTATTCCCTCTAAACACCCACATGACTGTACAGTGCTCACTTCATTAATCAACATTTTGGGGTCTTTTTCATTTTTTTTCTGTGTGAAGTCTTAGGCTATTTTTTCCTCCTCAGTGTTCAAATTCAAACATTTTCCTAGAAAATTCGAACCCATTACAAATATAATCTGATTTTCACCCTGACCCCAAAGGACAGCAATAGAAAAAAAAATAAAATCCGTTCCACAGATAGGAAATGGAGGCACACAAAGACTAAAAGAAAAAGTATCCACTAATTTAGGACGTCTGTTTTACATTGCTGCAAATCAGGTCCCTGGACATGCAGCAAGCCAACTATATCTCATTACAGCTTGTCTACGAAGGTTTTTTTTCCTGAGAAAGAGAGAGGATAACTTTGTGGCAGAATAACTATTCCAAAATAGTTTTATGAATAAGTAACCGTCGGCGTCCATGCAGGAGGAGGTGGATTTAAGCAGACTGCTGAGCATCGGGTGGAGGTCCATGTGCCGGGTCTGGGACAGAGCCCCTCTGCAGGGGACGGTGATCCCGCAGAGACCACCTGGTCCCTTTTTGAGTGCACAACATCCAATGGTGCGTCATGGAGACCCCTTCATACTCCATCACACACCCTCAAGCCTGTTGGGTACAACCAGACTGTCCCCATGTATGAAGCCACCAGTCCCCAGGCTCTTGCGGCTTCTCCAGTCTCACCCAAAGCCTTCTCCAGAGTAGCTGGAAATGATGTTGCAGTTATTGCTCCAGTACAGAAAAGAATCGATATTTACTACACATATCCACTACAGAAAGGAGTGGAAAAATGTATTTTCTTGGCCAGATCCCTGACAAAAGTCTTTCCTTTTTTTCCAAAGCAGCAAAGGTTAAAAAAAATGAATGAACATAACTGAAAATGATTGTCTCTACAGAGCAAAGAGGAGCCATCAATGTTGATTTAAATCTGGAGCAACCCTTCCATAACTATCCAGACTTCATTGCGCATTTGTTTCAGAGTAACGCCAGAAATACTCAGTTAACCCTAAGAAGATAGAGCTCAGTACAAACTGGGGGATGTGTGAGGAGCTGGCAGGGGAGGGAGGTGTAGCAAGCTGGAGTAAGTTGCTGGCAAGATTACATCAGTTTTGGAGCTGTTCTTGCTCAATGTGTTCAATAGCGAACTTGGCACAAAAATGTGGTGTATGCCAATGAGATGAGTAGAGCACATAGAATCAGGAGGAACTGTTAATACAGAGAGGAATCAAAATATCACATAAGGCAAACAGGGTGGACTTTAGAGTAGGGCAAAATGAAATAGTAAAGAAGTCATGTGCAGACTAATAATAATTTCTAATATAAGTAGGGTATTCATCATCAGGGAACAACTGAGGAGGGGAGATGCCTGGGTATTAGAAGGAGACCAGACAAATAACGACTCACCACCATGAGATGGCTGTGCCAAAAATTTGAACTGCATAAACAGTTCAAACAGCTACTAACATATGACGACTGTGAGTTCATATAGAAACAAGTGTATATAGGAGTTCAGGTCTACCTCTGCTCGCAGCCCAGGCTGGGTTAAAGATGTCTATGCTGCACTGAACATCCCTTGGCAAGAGAGGTTGAGCAGAATATTACCCTTTTTTGTTAAATTTTGGCCCTAGGACATAGAGTGTACACTGGTGATGGGCAACTTTGGGCTGGAAGCAAGAAGGTTTGGATCTGTCCATGAGGTCCACAGATGGATTCCTGCTGGAAGCAGTGGAGCAAAAATTCAGCATCTGAAGTTATCTATCTTCTCTGTTCTGCAGCTGATTCTCTCACAGCAGCGATGGTGGTGGGGTGTTTGAGATGGCTGTGGTAGCAACAGATCTCTGGCCTGGCTGGCCTGATGCTTCTGTTCTTGAATCAGGAGTGAATGCAGGTTTTTCCCCTGTGAATAGAGAGAAGTAAATGAAAGAAGAAAATAAAGCTGAGCGTGGTGCAGAGCAGCGCTTGCACGTTAACAAGCTACCAGGAAAGCAATGTATTCTTAAGTTTTCCCAAACACGGGGAAAATTCAGTGAAAAATTTCACATTGCATATGATTCCCTTGCAATAAATACAAAATAGTTGTGGATGTAGTAAAAAAAAGAAAAAAGCCAGATCAAAACATTGCAACAAAGGCTGGCTATACCTTCCAACAACTTCCCTGGTGTATTACCAAATATACACCTACACAATGACGACAGCTCTAAATATCTTATTCCACCCTTACATACATGTGCAAAATGTGTTGTTGATCCTTTCTCCAATAAAAAAATGCTGAGGCGCCATCACACAAAAGCCTGTTTTTTTCCTACCGGCAAATGTCTATAAAAATACAGTCCTACATCTCTGTGATAGATAAGAAATACTAAAGGAGCAATAATAATTAATGGCCATACAAGATGAAACTTCAGTTGCTCAGACGGCTGTCTCCACATAATCTGTATTTTATACAAAAGGAGAAAGAACTCAATGGAATTTCAGCTGTGACCGGATAAAAACTGCCAACAAAAAGTGATAAGGAAAGTCTAATGTGCATATTAATCATGTTTATAGCGCCTCATTTGCTGATATATTAGCCTAAACTCCCTTTCAAAATACATTTTTGATCACTGGTAGAATCATTTAATACAATCAAACTTAAATAGGACCAATTAATGTTTCCATCTTCTATTAATTAAAAGTAATTGATTATGATGGCCTCTGTAATAAATCACAGAGCAAAAAAGTTTGCAAATGTTCTGCTGGATGAGTTAGATTTTTAATAATGTGGAAAGATTTTAGCCCCAAACTATATCTTTATGTGTTTATTGCCTTGGTTTGCGTTCCATGTTTTCATTATCTAAATAGTTTTTCAGACTACAATTAAGATCCAACAATCGCATATTATGTTAAAAGGCTGCCTGAAGAGTTCTGCAGATCTTATGTTGTCCACTTCCTATTTCTTCATATAAGTAGGAACAGGCAACAAAGTAAAGTCCAGAAAAGTTTGTATAAATTACATCCCCTCTTTTTCCTTCTATTTCTTTAATTTAGAATTTCACCATTTGTCTTTACCTTCATTTCTCTACTGCTCCCAGCAAATATCCACTTCACCAAGGCACGACTTAAAGGTGGCCCGGCCATTTGTCATGAACAATATATTAGAAGAATCCCGGCTGTCCCGTGTCCCGTCTGATCAGTGTCTCCGCTTTGCACAAACTTATTTGCAATTCATCATCGTCTGAGGCAGCCGTCATTGATAGTAGCAGATACCTTCCTTTAACTTCAATGGCCACAGAGACGGGCAGCAGGTGAAGGTATTTTTGCCTGGTAGCTTGGAAAGTGCACCTCTTGGTTGTGTTTTCTGTGAGTTGATGTAATATCTGCTTCACAACTGTCTGTGGATGCAACGTAGCATTTTTCTGCCTGGGGACTGAAACAGTAATGCAGCAAGAAAGGGAATGACCATTGCATTGGACAAGTGTCCCAGAGAAAGCCACTGCACTTGAATAGAAAGCTGTCCTAAGGAATATATGTCCATATGCATGGAGGGTAAGGGAAATACTTAGGACTGCGAGAAGCTTGTTTGGAGTTTCTCAGATATATTTGAAAAATACCTCTTTCATAACAGCAGCAGGGGGATCGCTTGAGTGTTTCATATGCTTCCTGTGTGATTTGCAAATCTCTCCCATAAGCTCATATGACCTGCGGCATCTCTCCATGTCTTCCTTCGTGCCTCCTTTCCAACCATTATTAGATTTCTCCAATGGCACCAAGACTGGCCCATTAAAGGCCACATTCGTCACTGCAAATAATTGCCAAATTAGTACTCCCTAACTAAGTGCATGCTAGAGAATTGGTCCTTTAATAGTTTCTTCAGAAGTAAATGCTTCTTATCATGCTAGATAAGACTCCAGCCATTCATTTTCTCCTTCCTTGGAGTCGTTTTTCTGCATCCCATGCTCCAGAGTGTTGGTATGTCCCTGTACGTCGTCCTGTTTACGTCAATGGGCTGTAGTGATTATTCTATCACCACGTTCATGTTACATTTTTGGACAGTTCAAGGTTATGTGATTTACTGGGTAATCCTACGTTTTTTGAGAAATTAAGTGTCTCTGCTCTCCTAGCCTTTCACAGAGAGCTGCCAGATCCTGCTGCAGTGGGCCTCCCTCCCACGCACAGCCAGCATGACCAGATGAGCTTGCTTTCCTCTCTATGGGGCTTTTCAGTTGTGTCAAGCTAAATCGAACAGACTCACCACTCTGAAAAATAAATCTTTTGCCTACCAAGCTCACCTGCATATCTTGCAACCTTAGGGTTACAAGATTAGGGCCCAGCCTGGGACAGGGTAAGATGTGACCTAGCTTTGAATAGTAAATTCTGTGTCAAACTGGAAGTCCATCTTTTTTTTTCCTTCTGAAGATGAAGTTATAACTTCACTAAATAAATTTCTTAATAAGAGTTCAAATAATTGATGGGTGAACAGTGTGCCAGGATGACTTCGTGTTCCCAAATTATAAGCTCCATCTACTGGAATTTTAGTTGGAGCTTTGATTTCCTACTGATAGCATGACAACATGCATGTGACCAGTTAATAAGGTTACGCACATTTACAGATGCCCTAAATTCAGGACCTAAACTAAACTTCTGTTTGTCCCAATTCTGCTACACTGCATTCCTGGGAATGTCACCGTTGTATGGTTCATGTACACTGCAATATAATTTAACAAATGACAAGCTTTTTCCCTAGATGCTATGACTTCATTCATTCAGCTATGTTACTTTTCAAGTGATAACACTCTAATTAGCTGCTGAACTTTGGTATCCTTTGCATACCCTTCCCAGTCCAAACGTTCACTTATCTCTCCAAAAGTGCTACATGACATCCTTGTTGTTTCAGGAGAACACAGTTACCATTCACTGACTGCCCCCACACTATCTAAGATAAGTGTTATATGACACATCTTCTAATTCAGAGCAGCACACAGACAACAAAAACCATCCCTCTGTGCAAACTTCTTGGCAGCAAACTCAAAACACCATAATCTTATATTGAATATTGAGTTACTCTGCTGTAACACTGCTGAATATTTAAATCTGGCCTCAGCAAGCCAGGGATTCTCTTTCTCTCACATATGTGGTGTCTGCACGTGTTACACTGCTGTTCCTGAACAGCAGTAACCTTGCAGTCATATTGCATTATATGCTACAATTTAACCTCTACGGTCCTGAGCCAAAATTGCCACTGTATTTAGACCAATTCAGAGCAGGAATTCACTCTTTCATAGAACCCCAGTTTAGTTACCAAAACATCATTTTCCTGTAAACAATTTGGGTTTCATATTAGTTATATGTATGCAAAGACAAGTTTCGCTCAATTTGCTCAAAGAAAAGGCCTGGCTTCATTTTGGCTGCTTTTTTCTTTGTCCCATGTCTTTCCCAATGATGAAAAGAATTACAGGAATAAATCTGTACTGCACAAAGTAACATAGTGCAGACACAGTCTCAGACCAGAGCCTCTCAAGCCCTTTCATGCTATTCTCCACATCCTGTTTGACTACTCTTAATTAGTCCCCTACCAGACAACTTCGGATTTTCCACAATGCTTGAAGAAGCCTGACACTTGGAAAGAAGCACTTCCGAAAATTGCTGCAAGAATCCTGTTCTCTCACTGGGACTCTCTCAGTCCATCACAGGAGAATACTTTCAAGTGAGGAAGCAAAACACTGTTTTGGAGGTTTCAGCACAAGGAATGGGAAACACATTACTGACATTCCCCTCTAAGACATCTGCTAGAGACCTCTTTGCAGTATGCCATGAATACATTGAGGACTTCTTGCCACTGACATAGCCTGTGAGAAGGACCTCAAAAGTAAGCTTCACAACACATTTAAGAGCAGAACTAACAAAATGTTGAATGAATTCCAGCTGGTGAAAACATATGGTAGATTCTCAGTTTTATCTTCACTATCTTTGTTTGCAAACAAATGTACATTTGTTCTTCGTTTGTTTTTTACCCAGTGACTTCAAATGAGTATCATTTTCACTATAAGTCCCTGGTGAACATACAGTCCCATAAAATCACATCAAATTATGTGTCAAGTATAGAAAGGGCTGTTACAAAGAGGAAGGGAACTATCTGTTCTCCACATCCATGCTGTACAAAACAAGAAGCAACGGGTTTGCATTGCAGTCAGAAAGGATCAGGTTAGACATCAAGAAAACCTTTCCAAGGGTAATGCCAAGAAGCTCTGAAATAGGTTGCCTGGGGAAATTTTATTCTCTATGCCTGGTAGCCTTTAAGAACCTATTAGACCAAGATCTGTCAGAAGTGATATCAGTCCATTGAGCATGCCTTTCTATAGTTTTATGATTTTCCTTTGAACTTAATTAATCTTTCAAGTTTTAGAAAGCTTACATCCAGCTGGAAAATAAATCACTGCTCAATAGTATCATATTTAAGAAGAATTACACTTCATGAATAATTAAGAAGTGGGAGAAAAAGTTTTGCTTTAAATATGCTGATCACTGAACTGAATATATAGATAGCTATTCTGTAACCCACTGCTGCAAATGCTGGAAGACACCGTTCTTTTGTTGCTGGTAAGCCCTGAGTTCTTACTGTTCCTCCCAAAGAGCAGACCCTCAATAAATACTGACATTTCAGACTTTCCCAGAGGATAGGAGTTTGAAGAAGCTTGCATGCTGGCTGAGGAAAATGAGATGTAGTAAGACATTTGCAGAAAGAACTAAAAACTTTTAGGTTTTTAGAGTTACCACAGGCGTACCTGCCAGCAGAAGCAATCCCACATTAGAACCTGCCGGACGGGCAATCCTAGTCATGTTTCTATATTAATTATTATGCATTTTGATACCTGCTTGGTTTTTTTTTTTTCAATTTTGGAAAGAGAGGACTCAGCAGGCTTCAATAATGTGTCCTACCATTTCTACCAGACAATGAACATCGTAATTTTCTGTGTGGCTGCTGGCAGAGAGCAATGATGGTGCATTTGGGTTCACAGCACGTGCGTGCAGCTGTGACCTACCCGGTACGACCAAAGCTATGAAGTGAGGACTCACAGTAGAAGTTGTCCATGTACTTGATCTTGCAATGTAGGAGTGCAGGGAAGAGCCAGCGCAGGCCTGGCGTCGCTATGAACTGCCGGTTGATGCCTTTTCTTCACCTACGCTGATCGTTTGTTGCAATGCTCTCTGGTATCCTAACAGTCCTGTACTGCCTGGTATTCTGTGTGATAAAGTGTAACTTGGAAAGAGTCCTGAAACAATAAGAAACTGCAATAATCCACAACCAGAGTTTTTAATAGTGTAAGAACAGGATGTGTATTCTCGCCAGTTTTATTTGTGGGATTCAGAATACCATTAAAGCGGTAGAAAAGGGGGAGGGGGGCTTGCTTTGCTTTGCTTTGTTGTTAAGGGTGGATTGGTTTATTACCACATTCATTTTAATTAGAATTCCATAATATACCCACATAAAGGTACATGCCACAGTTAAGTTGATATTTTTCTTGCTTTATTTATGACCACATAAAATATGGTTTCCTGAGCATAATCTCCAAAAGCTCAGGGATTTAAGCTCCACCCCATTTATATATCTTAAACCCTGCATGTAAAAATAATTCCTTTGGCTCCTCTGCTCACCCTCCACACTTTTTAAAAATGGTTCAGGCCAAAGGTAACATGTTGTTTCCTATATGCCAAGTACAATTCAGACAGCATTAAACAGTTGATTCTATCCCTACTATTAAGATAAAAAGCAAACATATATTTGATTTGAGCCTCCTAAAGCTCAAAAGCTGACCAAAACCTGTATTTGAGAGTATTTTGGATTTATAAAGCTAGGAACCAAAATATCTATGCTTAAGTACATGGGATCACAATTGCGAAGACTTTACATAGACAACGGCACAGGTAGCTAGCTAGCTTGATTTTCCAAGTCACAGGATCAAGAGATGTTAATTAGATGTCTACATGACTTAAATGCTTCTTGAAATCTGACTAAATAGCTAACTGAATGTACCAAGTACTCATACTTAGTTACAATTTTCACCCTTAATCAAGTGGAGGACTTCTGTGGAATTGAGGAGAATTTCATCCTGAGAGAGAGGAACCTGTGATCCCAGGAACACTGTGGAAACGGGATTTCGGGGATCTACATTGTTCACATGAAATCTGGAATTAGTTGGTCACTCTGAAAGCTTCTAATCTTTATTATTCCCTAAAATTTTCTTGACAGTGAGAGCAAAATTCCTCTCGGTCATAGATCGGTCCAGGGATCTGAAGTTAAACCGTGCTCTCCCTGCAAGCTTTGGGTATCTGTGGCTTTGCTCAGTGGCATTGAGGAGCTCCTACTTGGAGCAGCAGGAAACCCTTCAAGCACTCAGACCCAGCAGACCACTTGGGAAACAACTAGAGGAACCGGTGCTAATTTCTCAGAAGTGCCAGTGACTTGTTCCCCCTTGCTGCTGTTGCAGGATGGGTCACTCACAGCACAGAGCACAGGTTTCTATGGTGGTGTGTTGCAAGAGGCTGAAGCTCTTGAGCAGTCCTGCAGAGATGCTGTGAGATCTCTGTGAGATGCCTGCAGGGAGGCTGTGCCCCTGAGATCATGTTTTAAGACCCGCTACATTTTCCCTCAGTTTGCAGCAGATCCATGAAGCTGAAGGGCTGAAGCCTTTCAGCACAGAGGCAGAGAAGGAAGGAAGAGGAGGGAAGGGGAGGAAGAAAATTCCTTCTGGCCACATGATATCTTGGATATGCAACCAGAGGAAATTCATTTTTTTACATTCACTGACAATAATACCTGGTTATGCTGTAAAGCTGAATTTCTGAATTTTGCTTATTTCTCCCTTGTTTATATGTGAGATATGCAATGCTGTGCTCCCTTCCATTCAGGTTCTCAAAGTGACACCTGGGCTGTTAGTAAATCTGTGTACGTTACCTCAGATTGAAACTTCCAGTGTTATAAGAGAATATTGACAAATTCATAGGGTTCAAAGAAGAGAAGGGAAAGAGTCTGGAAAACTAGATTTCCTGGGAGAGCCCCTTATTTTAACAAAGAGGCTTAACTCTTCTTCCTCTGCATGGGAGATTTATGGTGGCAGATAACTTTTTTTAGCTGGACAAAAGCTTACCACGTTCTAGTAGCTGGCAGCCCTGACAAGACAAGTTTTAGTCTATGGTAACATGTTGTGATGTTTCACAGTGGTGTTCGTTAACCACTGGAACTATTTATTTGAGGTCTGCTGTATCCCTGATGTAAACATTGGATGGCTGTCTGAAAGGTCATGCTTTTGGTCAGCCAGACATTATGGACTTGCTGAAGGAAGTCTCGCCAAAGGAACTGCCAAATTCAGTTCTGTGCTCGATATTGTGCAAGATAGATATCTGTAATACTGTAGGCAATGGATTATTGCATACCAGAAGCTACAGACAGTCTGGTACTAAAGTTAAGGATCTGTTGCACTGCAAATAGAAGATGGTAGCCTTTCCAAGAATATTTCCAGCAACATTTTATTTATTTTTAATACCTGTCCTTTAGGCTGAGGACAATGCAGTCTTTCACAGATAGTGATACTTGGCAGTAAATCTGTCAGACGATCTCCCACTGATGCCATGGGAAAAGTGCTTAGAAAGAACAAGGAAAATTGCAGCTCAGAGGACAGAAAGACTTGTTGCATTGTGGGCTGCACATTAGCCTTTACTTTACTGGAGAGGAGGTGTAAAGACCACACAGCCAATGGTAAACTGAAGACTGTGAATGCATTGGTTTCTTTTTTCGTGTTTCTGATTGTAAGACAGCCCATCCTGAGGGCTAATTTTTGTCCATGTGACACAGAGTTGATGTTATCTCAATATCCATGGCTGGAAATTATCATCAAGAAAGCTGCATGATGAAATAAATCAGAGATAAATGTACGTCTCTGAAAGAACTCTGTTCCCAAGCTTTTCTCCCTTGTCCTTACTGTTGTTTTACTTGAGGCCTTCTGCTAGACATCTGGTCCCTGACACTTGAGTGTTAAGGTGGGGAAACCCACCAGCCTTGCCCACATCGTGCCTGGGGTCTGGGGCTGGTGTTGTTAATCATTCCCCTAGCACTGACGAAATACTAAAACTCTGTTCCTCTATTACTTTATCTTAATAATTTCTGAAGAAATGCTTGCAGACATGTAAAACCTTGAAACAGTGGTTTGAAAAACCAGTCAGTAAGCCATTAGCTTTGATGTTAACAGATTATACTTCGCGACTAATGGTATATTTTGCTGTTATTTCCTTTCTGAAAAAAGCAGCAAAGATGGATTTTTAGTTTTTAGGAGGAAAATTGCTGACATTAACTGCATACATTTCATTTATCAAGACCATTAAGTGTTTTGCAGTGGCTGATGAGTGTGTTTTAGATATACTGAAAACAGATAGATATATAGTGTATTTCTTTTATGTTAGAAGTTGTCTAAAAGAGAGCCATTATTTACATCCTTTATATCTAATCAAGATAAACTCTCAGTCTCATAAATAAGAACAGCCTTATTTGTTTTAGTGACTTATTTGAGTCTGGAAAGATTTGCTGAGCAGGGGCTGGGCTTGATAATATTTCACAAAGCTAAAAATTTGGTCTTGATACATTCTTGACATGAGACACATCATTTTTCACATATAAGAACAATTACCTCATGTTTACACAGCATTTAAAGCATGGAAAGTGATTAGATTTTACCATCTCTGGCACGCCCGGGACATACAAATTGCTACTGGCTCTTTAAATATGGAAAGACATCCATTTAATGCTCTTTAATTTGGTGCCACTTATCTGTCTGTGGAAAGGTTCACTCCTGGTGCTGATGATGAGTATGAAATACAGGCCTAGAAATAACTGTCAGAGAGGGAGGAGGCTTTAACCGGGAGATAAGTGTTAAGATAGATCTGCCTCCTTGAATCAGTGGGATGAGTCCCATATCCCGGTGATCCCGCTCCTCGCCAGTTGATAACGCCTTCCCATGGTGGGAGAGGTCAGCCGGTTGCTGCGGGGAGCCTGCGTGCCGGCAAGGGGAGATGGGTCACCACCAGGGAGAGGAAACGACAGGATGACGAATTCAAGCTCACCACCGACAGCGAGCTGCTTGGCAGGAGGGGGTGTGCTGGCGGGCGTTCCCGGGAGGTGAGAGGCATCCTCTCGGCAAAAAGGGAACCAAAAACATCAGTGTGGGATGCTCACACCTGTGCCCCAGTTCCACTCCAGAGAGGAGCTCTCCTCAGAAGCAGAAGAACAAATCCAGACCTCAGCCCCTTGGTGTTCTAGCTGTTAGTAGCCATGCTGGTCCTGCGTGGGGTCTGAAGACCAACCCCATTCTCCTTTCTCCGAGTGTCCTTGCCACCGCTAGCGCAGCACCTGTGCTGCCATCGCCAGTAGGTGAGAGTTAAGCTCACCGCTCTTCTTCACTTGTACTGCCATAACTACAGGGATGCTACCAGATTTGCAGCATCTGTGTATGTCTGCTTTTTAATCCTCACTACTTCAGTTGCAGTGAAGATACCGGCTTCCCTCTGCATAAGATTTGCTTAATAAAGAGCTTATGTATGGTACTTTCTTTAAAATACACTGCACGCATCATCTAATACTAAGATGGACGTGTCCAGGGGTAGAGAGCTTGGCTCAGGGTCTGAGATAATAAGTAGTCTGGGCTGATCTCCTGACCTTCCTCCCCAAGTATGGGCTACACTGCTGGCTATCCCAGACTAATAGACTTGTTATTTCTTTGACACATGTATATCCATGTCTGGCAGAGAGCGCAGGCCATGTACGGTGTTTCTCCCTGAGCTTATAGAAATAGTGTGAAAACACTACAGCTTTGCCAGAGTTGCCAACTTTCTGGCTGTAGTTTTTGATCGCTTTCATTAAATGATGTATTTCCATATTCTGGAAACACTTTTGTGAACCAGCCTTTTTTTGCTTTTGTAGCCTCACGCATGTTAGTAAATAAATACGAATCCAATGTCTGGTGCAATCATTTTCACAGACCAACGTGTCAAATACCATTTCTAAGGACAGGATTTCATCTGAGGGGTTGGGTACCTACCTTATTGACCTCAGTGGTCTAAAAGTTAGCTACAAGCTATGCTTTAGCCACCCTTTGAGATACAGATCCCTTCACAAACTTTCAGATGCACAATGCTGTGTTGCTGTATTGTTATTGGGGGCATCAGGGGATGGAGCAGGAAGGTAGGAATGAGATGGGGTTTTTTCCATGAAAATTGTGAAGAAAATACTTTCAGGAACTTTATTTTCCTTGTGGGGTATCTGTGGCTAATCAAGGGAAATCAGCACTCCCACACCCTGTCCAAGCTTTAAAAATATGGCTTTAATGGAAACAAATGCTAGTATTTTTAAGTCCAGGCAGGCTGGAGGCCCTCAAGGTTTTCAAACAGAGTAAATCAGAGAGGGCAACACCCTCATAATTTATATCAAGTTTACATAGCTTTCCAAGGTACTAATTAAACCATTTGGTCTCAAAGAAAAATTATTCTTTAGTAAACCAGAAATAGTACTCAAATCTGCAGACTTTGTGCCTCCTTTTCAGAGCAACTGTATACATTGTCTTTTAAAGCCAAAGATGCTTGTGGCATAAAGCCCATGTAGATCTTTCCCAGTCACATGTCTAGGAAGTGTATAAGATAAATGGTATAATTTAAGAGTGGTACAGCGATCTGAAGAGTATTGCTGTTTAATTCTCCTGAGCTCTGGCCTCAAAGGGGAGGGAGGTGTAGCATCACATCCAGACTGCATCCAAGCTAAGTTACTTTCAAAACAACTCTGACTCCATGGAGATGCATGTGCGTGGCTGAAACAGACCGCTCCAAACCCAAGCGCTATAACAGTTTGAAGATGCCTCTAAGGTGAGTCTCATGGTTGGAGCGAGCCTCTTGAAAGCTGATCCTTACCCAGGATATTTATTCCTTTGGCTGTTTACAGCACGGTCCTAGCCTTGTGTCCCCAGCTACGATTAGCCATCGCACAACCCTCCCTCTGACCTGCTGCCGCGGCGGGAGAAGCACTGTGTCAACAAACAGCACAACATTGGCAATGCTTCAGAGCCTGCCTGAACATCCGCACTGCTGCCGCCGCCGCCGCCGCCATGAGCGAAAGTAATTAGAGACCGTTTGCATAGGTTGTTAAGAAATGTGTAAACAGCAGTATAAACAACAGCAGGTCAGGTCAGGGAAGGAGGCTGGCACTCAGGGAGGCCGCGGCTGGAGCCTGCCCAAGTGTGAAATTCCCAACTGGGAGAGAACATTTGGAAAAACAGCGCAATCGAGGTTTATCAACACAAATCATCGCTTAAGTGGCACATTTTATTTAGAGTATGTGTGGCCTCCGTCTAGAAGAAGGGAAGTTTTTATCAATCCGAGCTTTATCACTTCCAGATATCTCTCTCTTTGTTTACTGGTGGTGCGCACAATGCCTTCATTTTGAGCGGTCCAGTTTAAACACAAGCGGGGCTGGCTTTTTTTTGATGGGGCCCGCAGTGAACTGCCTGTGCTCCCTTCTCAGAACTGTGCTCATAAATCTTCACTTCAAGCCCTGAAATGCCTCGTTGTGACCGTCACCCTTGAGAAACGCGGCATCCTGGCCCCAATTCATGAATCTGCTCAGCTTGTGCTGAAAGACCCTCCCTGCTCAGGAAAACGCTCCTAAACCCTGCTCAGCTTTGAGGAAGGGCTTGAATGTCTTTCTGAGGAGGAGGAGGAGGGGTTTTCTGGCATGGGTCAGAAAACTGGAGTCACAGGGCACTCTTGGCGGGGACAGGAGTATATAAATAAACCCTACATAAACCTAAAGTAAGCAGGATGGGAATTGCCTCTTAAAATTCAATCGGGAAAGCTTCCTGGGTGTCCTGAATTCCTAGGTGGCCGCTGCGCCCTGTTTGACACCCTGCTCCTTTTCCCCAGCACTGGCACTGCTCCTGTGTTGAGCCAACGGTCCCTGTGGGCAGCTCCCACCTGCGCTTCAGGTCCCCCACCACGCACAAACAAGGGGATGTCTGTGGAACCACAGTCTGCTGGTATTCCTGACTTGCCTCTTCACAGCACTTGTTATAAAGGGTTTCCAGAGATTCACAAATACCAGGTCTTTCCCTGTGAGGCAGCCTGGCATTGTTAGTCTTATTTTACACTTGGAAAAATGAAGGAGCTTGCCTAAAGTTGGCTGAAAAACCCAGTGGAAGAAGTGAGAAAAACAGCATTATCTTTCTGCCTCTGTTGTTGACCAAGAAGAGCTCATCTATCTTCATGTATATAGGTAACATGGGTGTTACCAGCTAGATGGTCTCGCCAGCACAATGGTAGCCACTTTCGCTATAGTTTGCAGAGCTCCCTAAGAGAAATGCAGTTTTCCTGTCACTGGCCTAGTCACACAGCCATGATGCAAGACAACGCCGTGGCACCAGTTGGATACATCAGTATTTGGGCATGGTGGTTGGAGCGGCCCCTTCTGTGAGACGTGCTTCCTGCCCCACTCCCTGCACGTGGGCAGGAGGCGGCGGTGGCTCCGCTACTGGCTAGCACCAGCTGCTTACAGGCAAGAGGAGGTGTTCAGCTGCACGGGCTGAACCCACTGCCCAAACAGTTGTTCATTGCTTCAGGGAATAGGCTGCAGGCCAAACGGGCTCGTCCCATCGGCTGTAAGTTGGACTTTGCCGTGTTAAGCCAACAAAAGTTATTTTCTGCCCATTCCAGGGAAGTATTCTGGCATCACAGTGTCAGTTGGGGGACATGCATATTTCACTGCTGATCTGGTGTAACGATCTAAATGTACCAGCATCAATCAGATCATACCTTTAAAAGCCTGTTCTTTTAGTGTGTAGTTTATGTGTGGAAGCCTTTCTCTTCACCTTCTCAGTAAGCCCCAGGCTTAGTGTCTTCACTCTCCTAAGCTCTTCCTGAGGCAAAATTTTGGCTCACACTGTGACACTAAAGCTATGCTATGATGTTTATCTTAAAATATCTGAACTAAAGGAGTACTAGAGCATGGTATGAGGGCATGGCCCTAGAAGTGGCTTCACTGTGCAAGCAGCATTGTTTCCTGGTCAGTACAGATCATATACAGTGCAATAGCCTTTCAGTAGATCTTAAGATACAAATGTGACATTGTGTCTTAGAAAGACAATAGAGAAACTAGACCTCCATCCAGTACGTGGTCAAAAAACAGTTGCTGTCATCATGAGAGCTGATCTCTGATGACTTTCTTTGCTCTATAGCCAACAGTTTTCCTATCAGCCAGCAAAGACCATTCAGGAGGTGATACCCCTGCTCCCCTTCTGCAGAGGTGGTGGGCATCCAGGATGTCAAAGAAAGGGTTAGGCTGCTGCTGCTGGTATCCTCTAACTCTTCTCTTTGTCACAGTTTGTCTCAGTTTGTCTGATGTGGACATGAGGCCTCCAGGTGTGTATTTCTTCAATATCTCACAAAGCCTCTTTAGAAATCGGCATCACATTTAGAAATCAGCAAGACTGGAAGCTTCCTTCCAGTCTTCAAGTACAGTACGATTCTTCAAGTACCAGTACAATTTTAAGCAAGAGGTTACACAGCACCCTTAGTGATTAAGCTATTTTTTTCTTTGATTCCCTTTAAATAATGCCTGGTCTTGATGATTTCTGATGGAACGTTTTGTCAGTTTGTTCCATAACCTCTTCTACAGCTGGATCCTCTGATAAGTCCCTACAAAGAAGGGTTCAGACTTGGAAATGTGACTAGAAAAAAGAACCAAATAAATAAAAAATATAAGGCCCAAAGCAGCAAGAAGCCTACCCAGCAAAGGGCTTTCCCTGGTTACCGGCACCAGGTCTATTTCTGGATTCTGAATTTCTTCTCTGAGTACCTGAATTTCAGAGTTCTTGTTCCTGTTGTTTTAATCTCTCACCATGAATAGTTGGGTCATCATCTTTACATTTCTTCTCTCCCTTGGAAGAGATCTTTGAGGAACGAGGAGGGTCACAGGCTCCCCTAGAGCACACTCACTGCTCTGAGAAATTATGTCCATCTCCTGATTTTAAGACACAATCCAGTTTGTCACATCTCCTGTTGCAAAGATGGCCCAAAGCTTTTCTCAGCAGTGTAGCCAGAAGTTAATTGGTCTGGTAATAACAAGGCTGGGGCAAAGTCAGGTCCTGCTTGTCCATAAACTGTGACTGTCAGGTGCTAAATCAGGGAACAAGAAGGGACAAAACCTGTGGGTCAACTGAGGGAGGTCCAGACACAGAGGTGTGGGGAGGGACAGGATAGCCAAAGGTCTTAAGCCATTAGCTGCCCAGCAAGCCCCCCTCCCACCCCAGCTACCATGTGATTGCTGTATTTTGGTCAGGAATTAGGCACCCTGAAACCACCTTTATCGTCTCATGGAGTTTCAGCCTTGGTCTTACCATGCAGGGACAGTTGGAGCCTTGTGGCCTCTTCTGAACCCATTAATACCGGCAGCACCACGCGGAGTTCAGTACCCAGCTCCAGTTTATTTAAGGTTTGCTTTAAAAAAACATTATGCACTGAATTTTATTAAATCAACTTAATAGGAGCTGTGAAGTAAAATAAATAAATATGGAACTCATTTCTGCAGTTAGTGGGAATTATTCTGTTTGTTTACAAAGGCCATTAAAAGCTTACTGGAGGTGTTCATTTCAGCAAGGAGGCCTCATTGATGGATCAGCGCAGCCTTGCCAAAACTGTATCCAAAATTTCACAGCAGTGCTCTCATTAGGCTCTAACGGTTAAAAGAAAACACAACTGAAGAGAACTATTAATGTTTCCCGGTGGCCTCCAACCTCCTCCGCATTAGTCTTTCCCAAACCACACCACATAAAAACCCTTCTAAGGATTTTGGGGGCTGGTAGCTTGCAAAAAGGACAGAAAAAGGAAGAGCTGAGTGTTTTGCATTCTTAAAACAAGGCATGCTAAACCAGGAACCTTGATAACTGCAGAGGTGCTTAAGCTATCACTGATAAAATGCTCAACAGCAGAGAAAGAATTACACATTGGTAAAAAAGTTAGAATGGTACCGCAGAGTATTAAACCCCCCATTTTAAAATGTGAACTAAGCATTTCTAAGGTGTGAGAGTTCAGGGCCTTAATTGCCAGAAAACACTAATTTCAGCTAAGTTTCAGTATGAACACATGGAGCCATTGTATGTTTTCACCCACGTATTTCCATAAGCATATACACTTTTTCATTTACGTATTTTTCATATCAAGCGGTCAGAAGTACAGGTCTGGAATAATTTCTTGTCTAAACACATTCTGTGTTTGCTTTTAATCATTTAATGGTTTTCAAATGCAGGTGATCATCTCTGTTACCTCCATCCTTAGCCAAAGTACCCAAAGAAGTGACCTGCTTTTAGAGGGGTACGCAGCCCTCTGCTCCGCTGGTGTCAGGAAAGGGCTCGGGTATTTAGCACCTCTGGATGTAACACCTTTGCACTGGCTGCACACCTCCTGAGCAGCTGCTGCACACTTGCAGCTTCCTCTGGAAACATTTTCAAACACTGTAAGCAACTTTTCTGAGCATCATCAAAGAGAACCTGTGTCAAGTGCCACAGTGTCACAGATGACTTCTTCCTGTAAGTAGCTGGCACAGGGATCTTGAGACGCTGGTGTGATCCTCAGTGATGGGGTGAGACCTTGAAGCACAGTCTGACCCCCCCTTAGTACAGTTTGCCATAGATCTTATGATAAAATCTGCCTTGTATCAGAGGGCTGGAGCACCTCTCCTATAAGGACAGGCTGAGAGATTTGCTGTTCAGCTTGGAGAGGAGAAGGCTCCAGGGAGACCTTATAGCAGCCTTCCAGTACCTAAAGGGGGTCTACAGGAAAGATGGAGAGGGACTCTTTATCAGGGAGTGTAGCGATAGGATGAGGAGTAACAGTTTTAAACTGAAAGAGGGTATATTTAGAGTACATAGTAGGAAGAAATTCTTTACTGTGAGGGTGGTGAGACACAGGCACAGGCTGCCCAGAGAAGCTGTGGATGCCCCATCCCTGGAAGTGTTCAAGGCCAGGCTGGATGGGGCTTTGAGCAACCTGGTCTGGTGGGAGGGGTCCCTGCCCATGGCAGGGGGGTTGGAACCAGATGATCTTTAAGGTCCCTTCTAACTCTAACCATTCTATGATCCTATGACTATATTTAGGCTTTTAGGAACCTGGTATGAGTCACTCCTTTTTAATCTTTGGACCAGAAGAACTAAAGACTTTATGTGTAATTTGGTGGCTTTGCACCTCTTCTTACTTTCACGCTTCCTCAGTGACAGTAGCAACTTTTTGCCATGATGTGCAAAAGCACGTAACTGCAGTTACCAATTGGAAGATACAGATTACAAGCCACCAAGGACCAGGCCCTCAGAAGAATGTTAGAAAGTGTCCCTACGTCGTCTCCAACACCACTGCTGTGCCAGCCCAAAAACTGCATGGGTCTCAGAGCTCAGGAGTGTGGCAATGAAAGACGATGAGGAGATGGTAGTCATAGTGGCCATTTTCCATGTCATCGTCTTGTTTTAGAGTCCCACCAGGAAAGTGGGGATGCAGCAGCCCAGAAGAGCTCAAAACAACAGCACGCAGATGCCAAGCATGCCTGAACAAGCACCCCTCCCACTCTGGCTCAGACCGTGCCCCTGTGAAGGAAGGATG
The DNA here is from genome assembly GCA_013398915.1 of Dromas ardeola. Lineage (NCBI taxonomy): Eukaryota > Metazoa > Chordata > Aves > Charadriiformes > Dromadidae > Dromas > Dromas ardeola. The sequence continues at coordinate 482,325 of VYZM01018850.1, read as the reverse complement.
GAAGTAGTGAGTGAGCATCACAGAAAGGGCAAGGCAGACTGCAATGCCAGGCCATCGTGAAGGCAAGTCCTCCATGCATATCCTGCTCTCGGGAGTTTTGTATGATCAGCATTAAACAGTCACTGTATAAAATACTGAGACAAGCCTGGGGACATGAGTAGGATCCAGGGCCTTGAACAGGAATGAGATAAACTAGAGAAATGGGATTCAAACAGTTCAGAGGATATAGTAAATTCTTAGTGTGGGAGGAGGAAAAACAGTATTGTACAGCTTTCAGCTGTGAAGATACTCAGACATTAAATATATCTTATGTCAAGTTCTCAGCCTCAATCAGTTTTATTTTATCTTTGTTTCAATAGCCTTTTTTTTTCTACATCTAATCCATATATGACTAAGTCATGTGAAAGATCCAGCTAGTTGTTGATTTTACAGATTACAGGGAAGATGTGAGGGATGCTCTGGCTGTCCCCTTTCCATAGCAATAGTGAATAACGACCACTGAGAGCCATGGCCTTTCAATGAGCAGATATAATAAAACAGGATTCCTAGAAGACTGTTAAACAGAGATAGAAATCTCTTTAAAATCTTTATTCTGCTTTGCTAATCAACTGCCACTGTTGTTTAAGGTTGGAGCTTGTTCTGTACATTTTCATTATGTCAGAGCATCCCCTGCCAGACCCATTGTAAAGCTTTCTATTAAAATCCTTCTTACTGTAGTGGGATGACTTTTTTTTTTTCCCAAAGACTGATTTAATAGAAACTTGGCACCAGAAAAAGTGTTTCTGTTTCATTACTATTATATATAAAAGTTCATGGGGCTTTCAGAATATTCTTTTTTTAAAAAAAAAATCATTAGCATATGCTGGAATACAGAACTTACTGGCAATTATACAGTAGTCGTCTTTCAAATACACACTTCCCATAGTGTTTCTACGACTATTAGCAATCATTCCTAAAATGCAGACTAGTATTGGAATAAAATTCATACTCTGTAAATTTTTTTGAAACATTGCTGAAGTAGCTTTCATGGTAGTTTAAGTACAAAGAGACAGCCTGAATTTTTTTTTTAAGCCTATTTAATTTACACTTCACATTATTTTTTTAAACCATACTTCTAACATTTTTATTATAGAAACTCTTCTCAGTGTAGCCCACTAAATTCTTGTTGGGGTCTCAAAAATAATAATAATAATCTTTAGCACTTACATAGTGCTTTAGGTTTTTAAAGTGTTACACAAATATTAACTAATTAATGTTTGTTCAACCCAGACTGGCTTTATAAAGAGGCTGCAGTGAGTGAAGTGAACGCTTTCCCCGTCACTATTAACAAGATTAAAGGTGGTGATGTTGTACAAACACAAAAATGAGGCACAGTTTGAAATAACCCACCTGCTATTGATTTTGGCCAAAATATGGGTAATCTCAAACTTGTAGATTACTTCTTAGTACTATGAAAGGAGAAAATGGAAAAGTGCTTGTTTGCCTGCTTGGGTAGCCGACAGCAAGTGCGGATGATGGGAAAAAGCCTTTACTTTCCATCTTTGAGTACGTACGACTTTTCATCAGCATGGGAAGGGATTTTGCCCCTGTATCCACTGGGTCATTTTGCCATGCCAATGGGCACAGAACCCACAGGGGACGGTGCCCTTGCGTGCCGCTACCCTCCCACCTTTCCTTTCTCCCCCTTCTCACAGCCAGGCTCAAGCCTTCTCCTCCACTGAGTCATGGGGACTTGGACCATAGCTTTACATCAGAGATGTTTTCAAACATACATTTGTTTTTAATATATCAAAAAGTTGATTGAGTAATCCTTACGGCAGATGAGGTTTCCCGTAAATCAGGACCAAAAGATTACCTTATTCAGTCATATCTGATGTGGTTGCCCAACAGTCCTCTCTACAACATGCTTCCCGCAAAAGTCCCCAAATTTACTGGGCTTCTGGATGCACAATAACAATGTTGCAATCATTTCAAAGTATGACTCTTGCATGTGTTCTGGAAATAACATGACCATAAACATAATTGGAAGTTTCTAACTGTCAGTGATTTCATACTGACTTTAACAATAGCCAGTAAACATATAGTTCAGATTTTAATCCAATTTTCTCAGTGAGATTAATTTCAGTAAAGTGCTCCAGATAATACTTTCTTGTGGGATTACTGCACAGCTTGGGTGGTTTATCATTCAATCTTAATCTTTTATTAATGCACTGTATATGTTATGTATGACCCCAAACCCTTGCTAGTGCTGTGTTCCTAAACCCATGGAATTAATTAGCAGTTTCCACGTTGAGTTTTGACTGCTTTAACACCACTGGAATTTCACTAATCACATTAGACATTAGCACCATTCACAGATTTCTATTCTTACACATTCCCAGTGCTCACAGCCATCCGCAGCTGACGTCTACAGGGCAGGCAGAAACACTGCGGAGACTCTTCTGCTCGCGACGTCCCTCCGATGCTGGGAGAACATGCCACAGCTGCGGGGCTCCATGCTGACACATCTACTAACAGGATTAGGACTTTAAGTAGAAAAAACATATGTCGTTTGCAATATAGCTGGAGAACTACCAACAGCTGTAATTAAGGATGCCTATGCATTTCCATGCTAAGCCCCTGTTTTCATTTGCTCATAACTTTCCAAAACTTTCACCTATAAGGCTGAACTTTTACAGTCCTGCTTTCTGCCAAATTGTGGCTTTTTTTTTTTTTTTGCAGTTGTTGAAAGTTTGAGGAAAAAGCAATGTAACCATTTTTTTGAATGAGAGAAGAGAGAAATTACAAAAAAAACCTCTCACGTAAACATGTGGATTGGAACTGATTTATGCTGGATTTTTTATTTCATTTAATTTTCATATGGCATTTTTAACTCTTAAATTATGTTCCAGCAGCTGGCAAGAGTGGGATAGTTTTTTAATAAGGCAACAGAAATAATGCAACACACTTTTTCCCTACACCTTGAGATGTTCAGTTACAGAATTTTACAGAGACAACTTACATATCTGCTTAAAAATTATTTTCCTCTCTGCAGTGTGGAGAGATTGCAGAACTCCGCTCTGAATATGCAGCCGTCTTCAGTTTCTCGGTGTGGAAGTCAGGAATGAACAAACCATACTGACCATGCAGGAGTGCCATGACCCTTTCTTAGCCTGTTTGAATAACACCGTGTGGCACACAAGTGCTCAGTGGTATGAAATATGTGAATATTCTTGGTGTTTGCAGGTGTCTCAGACTGCTTTGCACTTGAAGGACTATGTCAAGCTTCATCTCATGTGCCTCATCTCCCCCTTTCTACCTGATGGAAAGTAATCGGTATTAAAAATAACATTAAGAACTTTTTTAAGAGAGAAAGAATTTTTGCTATACCAACTCATTTCATTCCTGTCTTTTCCCATTATTTATCCTGCCTCTTGCTGCTGGCTGGGTGTGGAATTTAGATGCTTGTAACTCAGCAATCTCACAAGTACTCACCCTGTGAGAAGACATTGGAGTGCTGGAGCATGTCCAAAGAAGAGCAACGAAGCTGGTGAGGGGTCTGGAGAACAAGTCTCATGAGGAGCAGCTGAGGGAACTGGGGTTGTTTAGTCTGGAGAAAAGGAAGCTGAGGGGAGACCTTATCGCTCTCTACAACTACCTGAAAAGACGTTGTAGAGAAGTGGGGGTCGGTCTCTTCTCCCAAGTAACAGGCGATAGGACAAGAAGAAATGGCCTCAAGTTGCATCAGGGGAGGTTTAGATTGGATATTAGGAAAAATTTCTTCATGGAAAGGGTTATCAAGCATTGGAGCAGGCTGCTCAGGGAAGTGGTTGAGTCATCATCCCTGGAGGTATTTATAAGATAGGTAGATCTGGTGCTTAGGGACATGGTTTAGTGGTGCACTTGGCAGTGTTAGGTTAATGGTTGGACTCAATGATCTTAAAAGTCTTTTCCAACCTAAATGATTCTATGATTTTATGCCCATAAACTTTGGACACTAAAGTGATATTAGTCAGAACTTATCAACAAGTAAATTCTCTTTGGAGAAATACGTCTTCTGTGTCAATCATAAATATTTAATTAAAAAAAACAAAATAAATCTCTCTTCCACTTTGTTTATTATTCTTGGGAGGAGGAAAGAAAGAGAATGAGTAGGGGTTAGCTGGGATATTTCATCTTATCTTGTTTTTTCTTTGTGGATTAATTAGATCCTTTTTCCTTTATTCACTTATTTCCTTCCTCACCAACATTTTCCTCCACAGATGGGAAACCCAGCTTTGCTAAGGAGATATTTTTAAATGCAGTTGTCTGTTAAAACTTTTCCTTCCCAAATGACAATTTGTGTTTCTGAACTTTTTGTTAACAGTTTGGGTCTATAAATTCTTCACAGAGGATCTCCTTGTGCTATTCTGTTCCCTTGGAAGTGTACCCATTTAAGGATAATGAACATTTAAAAAGGAAGCAAATGATTCTAACAAGCTCAATGGGGGTTTTTTGTTTGTTTGTTTCATAGTTCCTCCCAAAAGTCGTGGTTTAGATTCCTCACAAATTTGTTTCCTCATAAATCTAAAAACTCTTGGACCTGCTGTATCACATAATGATTGTTATTTAATTACTACAATGCCAGACATTGCACTATAAGACTATTATTAAGATTTAAAAAAAATAAAAGGGAATTTTTATGAGATGAGAAACCCAAGATCCTCAAACAACAACAATTTGCCCTGCCGCCTGGAAGATACAGTATCAGGAAATGGCCTTTAACTAGGTGTTGTGTCCTATTTTCTGAAGGGACTCCCATCCATCTTAAGGGCAGAGTGGCAAGTCGATACTTTTTTACTTCCACAACTTTTGTAGTGTCTCTCCTAGGACTTCTTTAATATACACCAGCTTGCATAAGAATGTGAATATAAGAACATTCCTTTCTTAGGCACTGTTTTAAGACTTCCATGGTATTAACTCCATTATTAGAAAGCTAGGATGAACCTATCTTCCCAGCATGATATAACATGAAGTTCTCAGCATTCCCCCCTCCTAATCAGTCCCCAACCTCCATCTCCACTTCACAATGTCTTCCCTCCATCTTTTTGCATTAGTTGAGAGGGTCCTGCTCAGCGTCCACAGTCTGAGACGGGAACATGCCCAGCCATCATCTATGGGGGCACTGGTGCTGTCTGTCTGCATGGAATTAGACAGAGCCTCTGGAGGACTCAGCAGTCACCCTTTGAACAAGTAGGTACTTCAGACATTTTACTATCTAGGCAAATTGTCACAGGATTGGCAAAAGGCACATAGAATCATAGAATCATATAATAGTTTGGGTTGGAAGGGACCTTTAAAAGGTCATCTAGCCCTAAAACCCTGCAATGAGCAAGGACATCTTCAAATAGATCAGGTTGCCCAGAGCCCCATCCAACCTGACCGTCCAACAAAACATCCCTAATGCAAATCTCAGGTCTGTTCCCCAAGGCACAGATATTCAGTGCTTGTCAATGAATTATTTGAAAAACATTCTTTTGCATGCAAAAAGCAATGTATTGACCCAAAATCTCTTAGAAACACCAGAACATCTTAGCTGAAAACTTTCCAAAGTCCAATTGATACCAAGGAGATACCCCAGAAAAAAAACCAACTCGTTCCTGACTGGTTGAAATCTGGTAAAACTATTAGCAGCTGAAAGCAGGATCCTATAATGAGAAGTGTTAGATAATAGATGCAGTAGTGCCATCTTCACCTAGATTATTTATGCATCTACACAGGATGTGAGTAATGGATTGATACACAGAAAAAAAGTGTGTCACAACACTTGGAGCATATCATGTTAGTTTTATGATTTATGTTTTTAATATAGCCACTCCTCTTACTCTGTCTACTATGGAGCCACAAATGCAGCTGAAAAAAGACTATACCCCAGCATATAAAAAGGAAATGGGAGACAACAGAAAACGTCTGTTCATCTCCATTTTACCCTTGTTTAATTCCCACCGATTCAACCCCAGCCTGTTAAAAAAATCGTAGATCTGAAAATCCACATATTTTCTAGATTAAAAAAGGAGAGCAAAAGTCATCAAACAAACTTTTTGCTGCAAATAATACACGTAGTTGTAGAACTCACCAGACAAATAGCCCTATTGTTCTACCTTGAATAGGGGAAATGCTCACATGGCACATCAAAAATTGTACCCCAAACTTTTTCAATTTGTTCTTGAATTCCACGAAAATAACCTCCAGGAGGTGGGGGCCTTTTTGGTTTTGGTGTTTCTCTCCAGAGAGAACTCCCACTATCAGTTTGGAAAAATAATTATCCTTCCTGTACCTCTCATGATCTTTTCACAGCAAATGAAGTGGGCTTTTTTGTGGCCAGCTTGAATCTCAGCTGACTGGCTGTACTTTAACTGTTCCCTCAGATTTTAAAACCCAAATACCTGGAGCCAGCACCCTCGTCTACCACGAATGGCTCTCCAAAGCCTCAGTGGATCCACTGGAAGCTATGAAGTGCAATGCAGTCATTTCAGCTAAACATTACCGGCTCCTGACCCTGGAAAGGGAAAAGTCAAAGTTCTTTTGGAAATGACACATTGTGACCTGCAGTCTGCTGTAGCACATTAAGTCTGATAAATGATCAGAAATGATGACTTAAACAAGCATCTAAGAGAGAGTATTTTGCTTAATGCACCCAGCAGTTAACCTTATGTAGTCACATTGCATAGTGGGCTCATTTGGAAGCCGTGTAGGCTTAGCTAAGAATAAACAAAGCGTTGCAGTACCATTGAACGTTTTCTACGTCTTCCTTCTGTGTTAATGTGGTTCAGTGCTTCTGTCATGAAAATGAGCTAAATGGAGTTTCCCACACTCTCGACCACAAAGAGTGCACTATATTCCCTTTCCGATAGACATTTTGTACTTTCCTGAACACATGCCTGTTTCAAGAGCAAACCTTGATTTTCCTAGCACTAAAGAGGTCTGCAGCATAGAAAAGGAGCAAACTCAAAAGCAGAAACAAGTGGAAGTGATGTCAAAACCATGCAACTTTTCCAGGTGGCAAAAAAATACCTATATATGCACAAAAAGAAGCTAATTTTTTCCCCACATCCGCAAAATGCTCTCCAAGTAAAATGCCAAATCTAATCCTCCTGCCTAATAAGTTCTCAAATTTTTAATTTAGGCACTTATGCCAGAGCCCTATAGGTACTAGAATAATGTAAGCTATTTATCTGTATTAAGTTGCTCAGCTATAACGACTTCATCATTTCATTTAAGCACCTGTTCTGGAAAATAGGTCCTGATCCTGCAAACACTCACATCTAGTGAGTATTCCCATTTGAACTCTAAAAATTGTATCCCAGCTCTTTAGGGTGATTTATGGCATACTATTAGAAGCATCTATAAGCACCTGAAATGTGTCAGTGGATGAATATGAGCAATAATAGTAAATATAGTTTATGAGTTAAGCAGCGCACTGATATTGGTGGCCAATACTCAGCAAAATACTGAATCTCCCAACTCCTGTGTCAACTCCCCACTGACTTCAGTTGGAATTCAGACTTTAAATGAGGAGTTAGGAGCCCAGATGCTTTGCTGATCATGGGCCTTTGGCTGAAAAATGCCGAATCTTCCCAAAGGACCCAGTGGAAATGATAGCAGAGAGGTATTTTATGCGTGCATAGCTCCTCTTGGAGTTTGTCCGATGGAGGAAAATCTCCCTTGAAGTTCAACTGTCTTTCTTGTTTCTCTCACAGTCTTTCTAAAAAATATAAAGTCAGCTTTTTCACAGACACCTTGATTACCAATAAACTGAAAGGGTGCCCGTGCCCTGGGGAAATGTTAGGATACTCACTCTGGCCATCGAGGCAGACAACACAGCTCTCCAATGTCAAGACGCAACGGCAAACTCCCTTACCCACAAAAATAGTTTTATTTTCTTAGGGAGAGGAAGCCTGCTGTCTTTGCTTCCCCTCTGCCCCTGCCACTTCTCTGCAGGCGTCCCTGACCCCTGTGCAGAGCGGAGGGATGAGACAGGATTCCCAGAGCTCCGGAGGGGAGGGCAGGGAGGGTCATCTGAACTTTCCACCCCCGAGTTACGACCGTGCTCGCAAAGCCAAAGTCCAGCTCCCCTCCTCCGCTACTGCCCAACATACCTTAGGCTGCATCAGCCTGGTGAAGACCTCCTTCATACATGGTGCTTCCTTTCTCACATGTTCAATAGCTCCAAGATTTGCTCCACTATTAGGCGCTTACAATATAGTTATACCAGGGGTGAGCTCGGTCCAACACGCTTAAACATTAGTTTATGTTCCTACTCCGACAGTAGCATGAGTAGAAGGTCTGTATCCATGTAAATACCAGAATTTTCTCTGCTACTTTCCATCTTATTTTAGCCTCCTACTTGCAAATCTGCTGGAATCCTTTGCATTATGTATTGTTGAGCTGTTTCTGTGCGGGTTGAGCTTGGCTGCAACTGGGATTCCTTTTCATTTTGGTTTTCAAGTTAGCATCTTAAAGGAAGGAAAATAAACATGAAGTCAGAATTTCCTGCAGGACAGTGGGAAGAGTAGAGATCAGATCAGCTGTAAGATGCTGTTATTTTCCCAGGATAAGCTCTATTTTAATATTTTTTTTTATCATTTATTTATTTATTTATTAGCCACTTCTAAAATTGCCTACAGACACATGGACAACACTGAAATATTTTACGTTTTTCAGAAATAACAGAGTTCAAATTGCCAAAGACCACCTCTAGGGTGAATTTCCCTGTGCTCGGTGCTGTGCTTACAGCGCAGATGCCTTAATAGGAAAAAAGTATCTGAAAGCGGAAACTTCTTTCTTTTTCTAAGTGCTCTTTTCTTGCTCAACCTGCCTGAGAGCAGCTGTTGCTCTTCTGTCACTAGTATTACCCTTTTCTCGCTCATCTCTGACCAGTTCATGAATGCTGCAGTCTCCTGAGGGTGGGGAGAGCCTACTGCTAAGCTTGCATAGTGCCAGAACATTAGGACAATGGTTTGTCCTTGAGCATGGCTATAAGGAACGTGACCGATAGTAATTTGTCTCCCTAGAAACTTCATTAACTTCATCTGCAACAAATTTCTGTTCTCCGTCCGAGCTAGTTAACCCAACATATTTATGCTTAGGTATTTTTTCGGGGCATTGGCTTGAAATCTCTGTTTGGGAATTCCCCTCTTGGAAAACTGTAGCTAACATCTAAGATGAACCTGGCATACAAACTATCACACATCAGGTCAACACAAGAAAACACGGTTGTCATTACAGCAAAGACAAGATGTTGGGGAGCCTTTGGATGCAAAGCAGGAAGAATTTCTCAACACAGGCCCATTCTTATCACTCAAACAGCTTCTTTGCATGGAGATGTGCCATGTGCAGAATTCTGCTCCTCCGAAGCAGGAGTGACGTGCTGAAAAGGTATAAATAGCGGAGGATGTTAACAATGATTGAAAAGTAAAAAATGAGGATTCCACACCTCATTTATCTGCAAACGTTATATGTTGTATACTTCATTGCTTATTAGTTTGTTCTCCTAAAGGGAATGTGCAGGTGAACCATCAAAGTGCAAGGGCAAAGTGAAATGAGGACCGTGCCTATCTGCAGGGAAGAGGACTGTTTCAACGCCCACCTCTAAAGCCATAGTCCAGGCTTTTACCTCCTGTTCAGCCCTCAGTCTCCCCTGCAGAAGACCAGCCATGAAACTTTCAGGACCGAGATCTTCACTGCAAAGTCTCCTCTAATGATACCAGTTAGTCATCTAGACCTAGATTCCAAATGTGACAAGAACATTTAACCACCTCTTTGAAACCAACGGGACATCTTCCCCAGATGGACCAGCTTCTGCACACTGAGGGCCCCATGCACATGGGGCACTGTGTCCCTTAGGAATATATGCCCAGCTGAGGTTTTGAGTATTTGGCTGTGATCCTGCAGTAACCTCAGTGAAGTCGATGGATTTTCCCCAGATTTACTCCAGTATAATGAGCTAAGAATTTGGACCTCTGTGCCATATTGTGTGGATTTTGATTAATTTTAAATAAAGTTTCCACCTTATATGAATTGCAAGTGTTATCTGTTTTTATATATAACTTCATGCTCTTTATTATTTAAAATGTCCAATTTGCTAGATGAAAACATAAATACTGACTGCAGCTGTAGAATTTAATAAAACCTCAGGTTTGAGCTAGCAAGTGAAAAAAAGTATATTATTGGAAACTTGTGGTCAAACTTGAAGCTTGAAGGAAATATTTTAGCACTATCACAATATTAAATTGCAATCATTATTTAATTTATCTTCTCTGAAATGACTTAAGGGAAGTGCACCAAAAGCCCTATTTACCTAAGCCAGGAAATAAGTCAGTGATCAGCTAGGTGGATGAAGTAATTGAAAGCTGACAAGGGACAATATAATGCCACTATTGTAACAGCACTTAGAAGTATTGTTTGACTTTGACCTGCTTAGGAATAAATGTTGCACAGTTTTCATTTCATCCAAAAAAAAAAAAAAAGTGTACAGCAATAAAATGTGTTCCTTTTACTGAATTCTTGATATTTTTCTTTAAATTGAAAAATATCAGCTTTGGCACATCTGGAGGAAAGGAATGTTCCCCACAATTACCAAGATTTTGAAAAAATATAGATATATTAGAAATTAAGGTATTCACCAGTCAGTACTTCCAACAAAAAGCCTGAACCCCTGGGCAACCTGTGCATTTCAATTGTCACTTTGAACTTTGGAACAAAGGGTAGACTGTAAAACCAGTTTATAAAAAGTATTATGAGATACCACAACTGGCATTTTTATGACCTTATTAAACTACATCCAAGTGTCATAAATTATATGTAATGAAAGCGAATAGGATCTCTGACTTGATTTTAATATTAGGAACATGCTTATTAGTTTAAGGGTTTTTTTTCTGAATAAAAGGGGTATTTTTGTTGTTTTCTTACTTTAGCAGCTGATGTTATGTGGAAGTCATAAATGTCAGATTGCATTAAATTGTTTTTTTCATATAATAATTTTGTTAGTAAATTACTTGGGAGTAATGAGCAGTTTTTCTCACTAAGTAAAGCTAAAGGTGTTAATTTAGACTCAAAGTATTTCACATTCTTATGACAAACATATCAACTGACCAAGCTGAGAGAGGAAAAACAAATTATGGTTATGAAAAAATTTTCTGTCTTTTAAGGAAGATTGTTCAGAAAAAGTTGTAACTTTTTTTCCCAATACCCTGTCCCTGCAGCAGGAGAAAAGTTGCAGATGTCGGTTCAAAGTAAACCCATTTTTAGATCTGTTACTGTTTTAGATGGAGAGTTTATGTCCAAAAGTAGCATAAAAATGTGTCGATATATATCAGAAGCAGAGCGTTCACCACAGAGGGATATTATCTGTGCCATTCTCTTGAGAACATCAGTTAGCAGTACCGCATTGGACCAAAGATCCCTCTGAGCCAGCAGTCTGTCTCCAATGCTACCCAAAAGGGAAAGTCCAGGGAAGACGATAAGACTCATGAGAGCAGAGCATGTGCTTGTGCGACTTGCTACTCTCCGCCCTGTCACCCTGCTCCAGTCATTTGCAGCACCGGGAGGGAGAATTAGGGAGAATGGCCATTAGTTACAGAGGCAGCTGTGGCAAATGTTTGGTTCCTGTTACAAGAAAATGAGTGGTGTTTGCTATTTGTACATCTATATCCCATGTAGCCAGCCTGCCTGGCAGGGCACAGCAGCTCTGTGCTCACCAGCAGTCAAACATGGGGGCCCAGACCCAGGGATGTGAGGTGCCAAGGATCCCCCAACACTTATCCTCCAACTGCTCAATGCATGCAAACCATCTCTTCCGAGAGGTCCCAACTACTGGCAAACGCAGGCAATGTCCATCTGCAATCCAGCAGCTCACTGTCCATAGTGGCCAGGAAAAGACCTTCTGCAGATGCTAGCATGCCTCCACTGGGATGACCAGCAGGGATGCCGGTGCTTCATTCAGCCAAAACTCCTGAAAAGCAGCAAGCATCAGCCAGCTGTCAGGATATAAACAAAACTGCAGCTGATGTTCAGGTGTGCTTAGTGGACATTTTGCTTCCCCAGGGAGGACAGAAGGGTCTCACATTCTCATTCTTCTGACAGAAATTTTTCTTTAAAAAGAAGGCGAAAAACCCACCACATCAAAAAATATGTTGTGGCCGTTCCTGACACTGATGTGCACCAAAAAAAATTTGAGCTATTGAGCTAATTGAGCTAAAATTTGTCTATTTTAAGCATTCAAAATATTAAGAATTTAATTGGACTGGGTTGTGCACTAAGGGGAAGGGCAACAGTTCCCCACACACACAATTACTTGTCATGTTGCAGGGAGAATTGCCATTCTGCACAGGGACCTGAGGTTTTTGCAGAGCCCCAGGGCGCCATTTTGTCTCCCACTTCTTGCTGCAACATGCAGTCTCCTCCATTCTCCCCATCAGCTTATCAAGGGCCAGAAGAGCACAGGGTGCTCCTGCAAAGACAGCCCCACCAAAAGGTCTCCAGGGAAGGAGCTTTCTTCTACCCTTTCATGACAGCCACTGGCTAACTGCCATGATGTAGTCCATAACTGGCTGTAGATGGTAAATGTGAATTTTATTACCTCGTAGGTTTCTTAAAAACACCAAAGAGAAAGTTAAAGCTTATTTTAAGATTTGGGAGGGAAACAAAGTTGCCAGCACTGATGTCATCAGTGAGATTTTAGAGAATTTCACACACAGAGCTGCCAGACTAAAGGGGAGGAGAGGGGA
>VYZM01018850.1:388375-469344 GCA_013398915.1 Dromas ardeola | reverse complement strand
GAGAGGAGAGGAGAGGAGAGGAGAGGAGAGGAGAGGAGAGGAGAGGAGGTGGGCCTCAAAAAAAAAACCAAACACCTCAACCAAAAAAAAACCATAAAGATGAAGAGAAACAAGGAGACATTAGAACGCCAGAAATAACAGACTTCTAAAATCTGGGCAAGTTAAAAAAATAAGAAAGATGTATTTTTAACCAAAAAGGGAGACATAAACATAGACAACTTGTAGCTAGAGTAGCCTTAGTGAATGTGTAACTACTCTTTTTATTATGATCACACAATTTGTCTCCACTAAATAGTCTGCTTGGCAAAAGATTGTACCTTCATCAGCAGATCTCCTAAGTGCCTGAGAAAGAAAAGGAATGGGCTCTGGAGGAGCAGAGCAACAGGAGGAGCACCTGTTAAAATAGATCGCAATTTGTTACAGATACCATTAACCTGCAGCTGTGCATAGGACCTCCCCGTACTGAAAGCAAGAAATGTTAAAAAAATCTGCAGAAGAACGGGATACCTGCTGCATGAGTGACAGAAAAGCAGTAGTCCATTTTGCCTTTTAAAACAATGTGTGAGGTGTGGCAGCTTTAAACAAAAGATCATTTGCTGAAGTGGGAATGGAGACAAAATCTCTGCAGAGGCTTTTAAGGAGCCTGCCTGCCGGGACCATGGGGAGAAGCTAGTAAAGCTAAGAAGATAAGATAAAAAAAGATGGACTCATAATTGGAAAACATCCCTCTAAGTTTAGGCTGCTAGTGGGAAATACTGTTTTGATCTCTCAGTTTAAGTGATAGAAAACTACTGAGGACAATTCTTCCCTTATTTAAATTAATTGTCCCAAGAGGGAATAATTCACTCTCTGTCCAGCCTATCTTTCCCCACTGACTGAGTGTTTTACACTGGGTGGGTGGGTTCCTGCCTCCCACGCTGAGTGTCCGCTGAAGCACAGTTTGCTGCAAGAGATGGTCAGAGCAATACACTGCCAGTTTTGTAGAACAGAAACCTGGGAAGCAAGAAAGATGACTGAGCAGGCGTTATAGGAATAAATTAAAATGGAAGTGGCTCTATTTCATATTAATTTAAAGAGAGAAACGATACAAACAAAAGTGTTATAGAGTAAACTAAAATATTGTTTATCAAACCGAAAATTTCTGTAGAGATGAAGGTTACGCAGAGAACAATAGAACACGTGCCTTTGTCAAAACTTGCCAACTATGGAAATAAGTTATCCTGACTATGTGTAGCCCATGCATGGAGTCCAGGCTCGTGCCTAAATTCACCTGCCAATCAAAGTTTTAACATGTCCCAGAGCTGTAAAAACCCAAGGTGGAAAAGTTCAACCCACAAGCTCTATTTCTTCACTGGTGAATCATAGTCCAGAGATGGGTTAGGAACAGGGATATTAACTCTAGCTAGTTCTCAAAAAATCAATAATACCATCAAAAGTAAGACGCTTTTAAACCAATTACAAGAACTGCTGTGGTTGCTTCTCACTCTGAGGGGCACAGGGAAGGCTGTGGGGTGAGGGGAACATCCTGTAGCAGGGGCCACTCTTCATCCCAAATGTGCTTCCTGGCTCACTCCAGGGTACTTCTGGGTTCCTCGGGACCTACAAAGTGAGTTCAGTGGTGAAGCAGGATAATCTCAAGTGGAGAGAGCAGAGGACAGACCTCTGTGCCTCCATGTCCCTCCCCAGCTGCATGCCATGGCTGTCCATCGCTGCCTCCCCAGCGAGAGCATCCCTGCTGGCAGAGAGGCGATTGCGATGCACCACTGCGCAGCAGCAGCTTGGTGGGCCCGCTGGCTGAAGACCTCTGGCTCACACCAGTATTCAACACAAAAATTGCTGCCGCCAGCTTCTCAAATTTATCAAATTGTATGTGGCTACAGATGCTCTGGTATTTTGATGAATGCATAATGAGAATAGAAAAGATGCTGCTAAGTAGGGAAGAAAATGTATATGACTGGAAACATGTATACACTGTATTACTATATTATTACTTATTACTATATTTCTATATTATTACTTTCTACTACAGGAAGTGATAGTTGTATAATTTTAATTTGAAACAGATTTCTTGAACAAGGTACCATTTCTAATGCCTAGAGCAAACCCAACTGTATTTCTTGAAAATGTTTCCCTGTTGGAACAAAGGTGGTGGTCAAATCTGAAAATGAAAAAGAAGGTTTTTCGTACTCTTTCTCAAGGCACACACTTTTCTATCTATTTCTTTATATTTGACCACTAGCCTAGAAATACAACTTATGATTTATAAGTTAGCAACACAATCAAGTTTAGTAATAACACCAAAATTTAATAATGAAAGCATTGTTTGTATTTGTTTGAAGGTAAATATGTATACGTTTGGTCAGCCAATTAATGTCATCCATACAGATTTCACTTGGTGCTTTGCATCCTGAGACAGAACTACTGACAAACAGCCACGTCTGTAGTGCAGTATATCATCTCCTTCCTTTTCTAAAATGTATACATGCCCTTTGCTGTCAGGGTAACCCTTGATGTTGAAAGGAGATGCAAAGTCTGTCTATGGACCTTTAGTAAACTCAATTCATGTGTCTTTTTTCCCAATGGATCAGTAAAACTGAATTGTTATTCTTCTTTTGAAATATCTGTGTTGGAGGGTTTCCACCTTTCTTCATAAATGTGTAGACATGTCTGATTGTCAGGGTTATATAGTGCATCCATCTGTAGCTCCAGGTGTCTGAAGCTGGTCTCTGGGCACTGATAACATAAGGTGTGGTCTACAGTGGAGGGATTTTATTAGTTACATCTTTAGCTACTTGAGGAAGGAGGGCATATAATTTAAGACACTTTGATGCCTTAAAAACACGTGAAGTATGTTTAAGGCATCAAAGAGACTGGAATAGACGAAAACAGCATGAAACTTGAAGTTTTGAATAAAGCAGGACTTCTAAATGAGTTTAAAAAAAAACTTGAGAGAGATTAAAAGAGAAGGAGAGAATGAAGAAAGAACAAGGCCTACCATAAGAAGTGCTAATGCTTTCTGAACTGCATGATGTAAAACCCACTGAAGAAACTGGACAGAGACAGAAAGAGAAAATGCACAAAATCATTGACTGTGCAAACAGTCTCTCTCCTGCAAGTAATCCTTTTCTTTCACATTACTTGAGGATGGTGAAGCCCCATCATGTGATCATGGCCCAGTAACACCACGGAAATGCACATCAGAAGAAACTGTTGTTCACAAGAGATGTGCTCTGACATATTATCTATTCATTGCCAGCTGACAGTGCATTCTGCCCTTAGGACTGAATCCTGTAGCCCATGACATCGAAGGGAATGTTAGCAATGTCTTCATTTGACTCTGAGATGGGAAGACTTGGTTTTGGGTTGGCACCAAGACAGGGTGAGTTACCTTGACCTAGCCAGAGCCACCTCTGCCCAGCCTCCTGCCTCTGCCAATGTGCTGCAGGAATCTGGTGAGAGTGACAGCTGTGTCCCTATGGCTCTGAACTGCAGTACCTCTCATAGAATCACAGAATCACCGAGGTTGGAAGGGACCTTTATGATCATCGAGTCCAACCATCAACATAACACTGCCAAAACCACCACTAAATCACGTCCCTAAACACCACATCTAGCCATCTTTTAAATACCTCCAGGGATGGTGATTCAACCACTTCCCTAGGCAGCCTGTTCCAATGTTTGATAACCCTTTCTGTGAAGAATTTTTTCCTAATATCCATCCTGAACCGCCCCTGGTGCAACTTGGGGCCACTTCATCTTGTCCTCTCAAAATACATTGCTCTTCTTGCAAGTCAGGTCAGAAAAAGAAGCCCAGTGCATCAGTGCAGATCAGGGACAGGCTGGTCCAAGGGGGATGTTGACCCTGCCTTTGCACTCCCTTCCACCCTGGGCCATGGCTTAGGTGGAGGAGTTGGTATTTGGGAGATTCGGCACCTGCCCAGCGTAACTCCCAACTAAGGTCATCTGTCCAGGAATGGCAGGCATCAGAAAGCAAAGCTCTGCTGGTGGGAGCGAGTCTGCTGAGGGAAGTTATGGACAGAGTGAAAGGTGTGACAGCAAATACACATGTGTAGACGTTTTGAGCAATAAATTAAACTTCTTATTCCAGCTTAGAAGAGGAGCCATCAGAGACACTGCTATTTTAAGGTCACAACATTTGCATTTGGATATTAAAGCATTGTTGGCTTTATATGCTACTATGTCCTTTGGTGCCAAAGCAGGGGCCTTGTCAAAGACATGGAAGTTTGTCTCAGTTCTTTCTGGCCCTGTTTCATTGTGGTGACTTTCCTACCACACATCCTCAGGAGGAAGAGTCCCACTCTTGGCATCTGCGTGCTCCTTTGAAAAGGTGAAAAATACAACAGGAGCAAGGTATCCATGACTGTTCAGGCTGGGGATAGTTCTGCAAAGCATCGAGCATCTACAGCTCAGTGGAGAAATTAATATCAAGTGTCAGCTCAACTCTGTCTTCATATAAAGAGTGGGATGAAGGACATTGACTTTTGACTACACCTGCATAGAAAGGGCTCCCAGAATGGTAGTGGCACACTCCCAACATCTGTTCCTTCCATTGAACTTAGCTGTAAATTGAAATTCCATTGCAATGTTTTTAGACTCAGTTGAAGTAAGGAGACTGTCAGAAATCCTCTTTAAACTCACCCTTATCCAAACAGGAAGCTGACCTCTAACCCCCGGACGTAACAGTACACCAGTGGAAATTTCATTATCCCCGTTTCAGCTGTACTAAGTGAAAATTAATTGTGTAATTATCTGGATGAGCGCATGTGTAAAATTTTACAATGTGCCAGTTAGATTAGGTAACGTGTTAGTGGCATGGTTTAGTGCAGAGTCAAGGCTGTCTTATAAAAGTGGCATAAGAAGTCCGACAAGATTTGAAGCAAAAGAACATATGTCTGAGCAAACGTTAACATGAGAAAGTAATGTAATACTTAATACCATAACCTGAGTAAGATTTTAGCCTCCTCTGATGGAGGTTCATCTGGCATAGGAGAGTTCTTTTGTCTGTCACTTTAAAATCACATAATTTAATGGCCAAAGTATTTTGGGCATTTTTTTCGAAGTACCAAATAGATAACTGATTACAATATGAAAAAGATTTTTGTTTACTTTGTGCCTTATCTACTTGATACCTCTTTCATTTCCATTTGTGAAATATTTCCATTTTTTTCACTGCTTAAGTAAAAAATACCAACCTAAAATATGGAGGTAAAAGCAGATCAGATCATAACCCAGTTGTTAAGAAATGCAAGATGCTGAACTCACCTCCCTCATAAGGAATTGAGGGACAGATCTTACGGGGCCCATGGAAATCCTAACAAACACGGCTATTTAGAAGGAACGATTTCCATTTCAAAGGCATAGACTTGTTTGGATAACGAGATCGCTGGGCAAAAGATGCTGCCTGGAAGAAGTCTAGTCCTTTGAGAAGTAATATTATCTTTAAACAGTTTGGTAAGTGATATATTAGGTTCTATCAGTCTTACTGCCAAAGATTTTTGTGTAGAATCCCTTTAGCAATACCAAATAAATACACTGGTAACATTTCTTAAAAATATAATGTTATTTCAGGGAAATCAATAGAACAGAATATGGGCAGGAAGGCTTGGTGTTACAGTGAGAAGTCCCACTGCAGCACTCTGCTACTAAATCTAGATGGAGACAGAAGATGATCCAGACGTTTCTGTGCGCAAATGTGGGGTGCGCAGAGGAATCAAATCTGAAAGAGTTAGTGCCTGACATGGATTTTAGGTATGGTGGGATCGTGCTATCATAAGGGCAAAAGTTGGAATTTTCATTTCATGTGCAACTTAGTCATTGAAAGGCTTGTGAAAACACAGGCAGCATTTTTAGTATTACAGTTCAGTTTTCAGCTGTAATTAATCCACCAGACACTGTAAGAAAAGAGACAATACAAAAGGTGTAAAAAAAATAAAATCCAAGAAAAAAAAAAACAACAGGAAAGAATGTGCATAACTCATGATACGCCTTTCTATTCCCTTCCTACAACCTGAGATCTTGGTCTCACATGTCTCTGCAGAAGTTCAGACATTGACTCAGTATATTACAATATTAACAAACACGGATGTTTGAAATGGGAGGAAACTTAACGATGTAGAACCATTACTGAGAGAGACAGGTCTGCGTCCCAGAGATTTCGGCTGCTGCATCGTGCTGTCGCAGGAGGGATGTGGGGAGGGCTCTGGCACGTAGTAGGGAACAGAGCGTTTCTCTTCCAAGCTCGCTATTCATCATTTGTTCTGGTCTGGGCTGTGACATAAGGTAGGTGACCACACAGGAGCACAGGGTAGCTGCAGGAGAATGTTTAAGTCAACAAAAAGTGTGTTTTTGTAAAAGAAACCGACCTGCAAGCCTTTTTGGCTGTATTAAGTTGAAAGCCTCCGTCTGGAGCCTAGGAGCAGGGCTGTTAGAAACGCTCCTGACTGAGCTCACTCCAGGCCTGATGGGGCCAACGGCAAATTGATGTAACTTGGAAGGGAATTAAAGACAGCCATGACTACTTCTGCTAATCTCATCCCAAGCACTTCTGTGCATTTCTCAATCGATGGGAACAGACACAGAGCAGGGTCCTGCTCCTCAGCATTCAAGTACAACTGAGTTGTCATCAAAGATGTCCAGAGCTGGGTTGACATCAAGGCTGGGAGGAAAGGGCAAAGCTGAGGCCAACAGACAGGGACTGCTGAAGTTCTTAGTCAAAAAAACCCCACACCGTAACCCATCACCTCACTCATCCAGCCTCAAAAGCAAAAAAACAGCCCATATTGCTTTGCCGGGCTCTCGCACCCCATGCAGGCAGCAGAAGCGTGCCCACGCAGCTCTCCTTGCAGCCAGCTGGGAGGCATTCACCTTCAAAAATTCAGGACATTTTATGAAGACTTCAATGAAGAACTGTTGTTTAGGATTAGGGCACACAGAGATCCAGGGGTTTTCTGACTTTGGCTTGACAAGTAAGAATACCATTTGTCAAGCCAAATAAAGCTTTTGACCAGATTAAGCAACAATGGAACACATGCTGGCTTATACCAATAGTTGCTGACATGGGGTAGTACTCTGAAGATGATATAACCTTTTTCTTAATGCAGTTTAGCAAAAGAAAGAAAGGAGATATTTTGCATGGTTACAACCAGTAACGTTTCTAAAAGCTTCATTCCAGATCACCAAACTTCAAGCATTTTTATTCTTTCGGTTTTGTTTGTTTTTTGTTTGTTTGTTTGTTTGTTTGTTTGTTTGTTTTACTTTCAGTATTACTTCTTTTCTCCCGAGCTGTCTCCAAAACATATGCCCAGATTTAATGCTGCTTTTTTCTGAACCTACAGAAAGAGTTCCTCCAAGGCTCTTTTATATCACCCCAGCAACACAACGCCACCTTAAAACGTGCGGAGCTGGTGAGCAGTGACCCATCCTGCCTCCATTACCCTTCCGATGGAGATGCTCATGCCGCTTCCTACACCCGCTGCCCTTGCTTCTTGCAGCAACCGGTATCAGGGTGGAAAGGAGCGTCCTTTTGGAACTGGAGGAGCATTAAGAAGCATGAGAAATAGGTCCCCGCTGCCTAGTACTCCTGCAGCAAGTGCCACAAACGCCCCTGTGATGCTGAGGCAAACCAGGTTACAATCGGGTGTGCCTGGTTCTCTCTGTCCCATTTGAACCCAGTTTGACTGAATAGGAGAATAACACTTTTGGAAGGATTTGCCCTTGAAATTCCTGTAGGGTTAAAATGCGGAGCCTAGATTTGTTTTGGCTTTTTTTTTTCAAAGACATGTGGTTCCTCCTCAAATTCACATTGAATCACTTCTTGTTAGCTAACAGCTTGCTAAACATTTTCACCAACACCAAACCTTTCACATGAATGGTCTCATATTGATTATTTGGCAGTTTACTAATGATAACCATATTTTGTGCACTTTATGGGTTATTGACTACTTTGTTTTCCACAAAGTCAGGAAACATATACTGAATAAAACCAGTGAAGTGTGAAAAGCATTATCTACACTCCACACAGAAAAAGAAACCTATAAAAAAGGCCAGGAGCAGGAAGCGGCAGAGGGCAAGATATTCCTCTGTGGAAAAAAAAAAAGTAAAATAATACTGTCACTAAGTTAAAAATAAACTACAGAATATCAGATCTTAGAAAACATAACATATTTTCCTGAAGAACAGAAATCTAAGACAGCAAAGGGAATTCTTTTCTTTACTGTCCCACTTTTATCCTAGAGATCTGAGGAAGTGAAATGAAAATTTCCTGGCATCCTGGGGCAATAAAATAATCTCAGTCTTCTTGTGAAACCACATTAGTGTGGAGATCGAACAGAAGTTCTTTGAGAACTGTAAGTGCTATGTAAGCATCATTTTTCCCAGGAAACTGAGGCTTTGTTTATTTACACTGAGCTATGCCACTAACGTAATAAGAAATAAACTGCTAGGACAGACAAAGACCTGAACACCTATCACATAGGAACATGGCAGCGCTCAGATCTGTGATGAAGTCAATCGCCCCTGTAAAAACCATCGGGTCTGCTGAGGACAGTGACTCGGCCCATCACAGAGTCTTCTCCGTATCCAGCACCCATGTGCTGGGGAATCAGGGGGGATTTAAGCAAGTGCAGAGCACACTTTGCCAAGTCAGAGCCCGTTGGCTTTCCACTAGTAGTTTTTTTGCTGCTCAGAAAGAAGCCAAAGTAGGCCAAAATAAGAAAGTAGCCTGATATAGATGTGACTCATCTCCATTGATAATACGATTAACTTAAGATGATTGTTTAAGATCCTGGCTTCCACCCCCACCCCCTACATTAAAATGAAACAGTACCCAATCTATGCTGAAAATGCTGGGCACCAAACACCTTGCACTCTCCCTACTAGTTTTAAGTTGAGACTTGTCTCAGAAGAAACAAAAGCGGGGAGTAGAAGCACTAAGATACAGACACAGGTCACCCCAACCGAGGAGACCTGTTCAAGCTCAATAAGCTGGAGTGTGACAGTTTCTGCAGCCAGAGCTTCAGATGGAGCAGCGTGATTTGTGTTTTATGATTTTGGTTCTCCTGGATAGATAATCAGCTCTACCAAGGCAAGGCAGTCTCACCCTGGCTGTCTAGGACCACTCTGCTGCTGATCCAGGAGAAAAAGACACCACATGTTGTCAGGGCAACACCAACAAAAAAGCAACAGCCCATGTGGCTCCTCTCCTTTTCTCTCCTGCAACCACCAGGGAATGTGCTCCTTCAAATCGGTAGCCCCTGTGTTGGTTGCAAGAGTGTTGAGGCTTCTTGAGTTTCAGCTCCTATTTTTTAAAACTGAGTTGTGGCAAGAGCACTTCAAAATTTCTCATATTTTTCAAAAACGAGACAGTTATTCCCGACTCCTCACACAGCAGCCGTCACAGACACCAGAGTTGCAGGCGCAACTCGAGCCTGCAGCTTCAACAGACATTGCTAGCTAATGCAGCTGAGGTTCTCCTCTACTCCTCTGTGCCTTTTAAATGAATTACAATTAATAACTCTAAATTTTCACATGGGAAAATAAAGCCACTAAAACGGCCCTGTAATCAATGTACTTACTGCTACTGAAACATAAGAAAATGTGTGTAAATACATTTTAAAGAAAAACCTGGTTTTGTGTCATTCAAGCATGTTCGAATTTGTCATGGAAACATATCCAGGGACTTATAACTTAAGAATGAATAAACACTGTATAGCAACCCTCATTCATCTCAGCAGCACATGTAACATTAATAGCATGCAAACAGCGTGCAATGCTGACTGAAGGCACTGCACGAAGGAGTCCTGAATGTAAAGTGACCGTCAGCCTTTAGCACTTTGTATCTCACAACTACTCCAGCCATCGTGTCTCCCAAATCTTTCATTTTTCTTATGCGTTTAATTTTTCTTATATATCTTCTCCCACAGTAATAACAACTGAGGACATTGACCAGCTTGGAAGGCAGCAGGTGGTATATGAGAAGACTTGAAAAGAAATCTGGCTGCATTTATACAATCCTAAGAGAAACAGTGTCAAGGAATCCTTAAGAGACACTCTGCTCATGGGAACGCAGAATTTAATAAAAAAGGGAGAAGCTGGACTCCTCTCTCTGGTGCAATAGCATGCTCTGGAGAGGTTACTATGCTCTTTTGACACCTTCAACATTTATTCCCATAAGTGGATGGCACAAAATATTTCTACAGTTTGACTGCTGATCACAGGCTGTGCAGCTGTAATATCCAGGCATGTTTTGTGAAAGTCCTCGGCCCCTACTGATTCCTTCCTTTCTCTGCTGTTTCTTCACATGCCCGTTTAAACTACCCGGTCCCAGAGAAAGCAGACAGCATCCATGCCAAGTTCAGCAGCACAACCCTGCCTGGCCGTTTTTTGCTCAGTTTCTGAAAAAAAGCTAAGCTTTTGCGGCCTCAGCTGCTTCTTATATACCAAACAAGTATGCATTGGGTCAGGTTGGCCCTGACTGGCTGGGGTTTCTTACAGCGAGCCTTCCTCCCTCTGCTCATCCACGTTTCCTCTGCTAACATCTGTCCTCCACCAGCCCAAGCAGAGGACATCTGCTTCACTGAACTTGCAATCCCTTTGCCTGTCTCAGAAATAGTCTTCCCTCCGCTGATCTTGGATGTGATGGAGGCAAGTAAGTTGATATTCCTAATTCTTAAATATAGACCTTTCCATTTTGTAATATGCTTTTTAAACCCTCTGTTGGTTAGAATTGATGGTGAGTGGTGGCCTATTCATTTGTACAACAAATTTCTTGCCAATTACTACATATGTCAAGACTGGCATAGTAAATTATTAAAGGTAACTGCAAGACTTATTGACATGCTATGTTTGTTGCTGAAACTTTAATAGTTAATTAGAAATTTCTTTATTTACTTGCTGAATGACACAAGTTTTCGATTCCTATGTGGTTGTCTTTATCTCAGTGAGTGATGAGTTTGCAAATGTTATTACCGCCATTTTGCTCCCGGGGATCTGAGGTACCAGAGCATCAGACCCAGCGAGGGACTGCAGAGCCCAGCTCTGGGAGAAGACTTCACAGAGCAAAGATGGGGAAAAGGATTTCATAAACATGAAGCACTGGAGACACTCACCACACACTGAGGGCCCAAAAGGAGAGGCTGTGTCTGAAACCTTCTCTATAATCTGGATGAACATGCCTAAGATTTAAGGTTCAAAACTGGATTTAGGAATGAAGGTCACTTCTGTGATGCTTCTTCTGACCTAACCTCCAAATAGCACTGGACATGCTTTGCATGCCTTCGTGTTCTGGGCACTCTCTCAGGAAAGAAAAGACCGGGGCTCAGGTCATTCCTCTGCCAGAAAAAGCTCAAACTCAACTCTCCCGCTTTTCAGAAACTATACAATTACAGTGGCTCAAGAGGAGCTTGTTAGTCCTCAGCCTTCAGCACATGGCTCACTGCCCTGACGTCAAGCACAGCTTGCCCAATGCATTTGGCTGAAGAGGGATGAGTTTTAGCAGTTGTTCAAACTCTCTGCTACGTTGCGTTCATAAAGAACAGAGACCAACAGCCACCTCATGGCTCTGTAAGAACCATTATATCTAAGGTGTCAGGACTATGTGACTGAAGAGCCAAAATACATTTCTACTGCAAGGAGAAGGAAGATCCAAAGTAATTATGAAATATAATATACCAATAATATTTGGATAAGTTCAACATAAAATACTGCACTGTCCTTATGTTAGGCTGATTGGAGCCTGTGATTCCAGCCATGAAGAGAGGACACATTTCAGTGAATACTTGGCCAAAATCAGAAACCTCCCTGAGAACAAGGGTGCAGGCCAAGAGTCAGGAGGAAGTTGCGGGCTGGCTAAAGCCCTATCATACTAATAATGCAAAGCATGTTTTTCTTTAGTTTCAGTCTAACTTCGAAGTTACAGCAGTTTACTGTTCTGTGGTACAATATTTTTCCCTTTAGTCTCACAGTCAGATTAATTCCTGAACTGCAGCGCAATGAAACTTTTGATTTAAGAGATTTGCTGAGGAAATCTAGATTGAAACTCAAGGTTTAGCCAGTACATAAATCAAAGGTGGGATCACTTCAAAGATTCCTTCATCTACTTGGCACAGACTTGGTTCATTTAAAACCTCCTTTCTCATAATTGTACCCTTATTAAGATTTGAACATTTATAAAATGAGGAATGAGGTCTTACAGACTTTGCTATAATCACTTCCCCTGAAAATAAAAGTCTATAGAGAAACAGTGAGCACGGGAGAGGACAGGTCATCTCCCGGCTATGGATGGCTACTGATTTTATGGGGTCATGTCTTAGAAGTAAGGCTCTGCAGTAAACTTGTTTCCTGGCTCTGCCATAGATTTCCTGTGTGAGACCAATTCAGTTAATCTCTTAGGGCAAAAGTCATCCCATCACACTTCAGGAATTTAGCTGAAGTGCCGAGATTAGGAACCCATTTACCCTACGTTGTCTTTTTCATTTAAGCAAATGTAGAAACCCTACCTGTCTTGGTTGTCTATAAAGGAATCTTTTAACCAGCTAACTTTAAAGAAGTACCCTTAATGTTTAAGATTTATAAGTATGAAGTTTCAGTGTTTACATTCCCCACTTCTAAAACAGGAATGTTCTAGTTTCTTTCTTCCTACCCTCCACCTTTTTTTAAAATTTAGGCTTTAATCCTTCAAAGAAACCTATCGGTACTGGGTTATATGAATTATCAATATCCCCTTCACATAATGGTCACCGTATCTAGACATACTAAATTGTAAGTTCCTTGGAGCAGGACTTTCCAATTGCTGTAAGGAAGGGGAATGTAAAAGATGAGGGTCAGATATGACAAGTAGCTCATGGTTATGCCTGAACCCTTACACATACTTAATTGGAGGAACTGGAGAATGCCAAAGGCCACAGACCTCAAATAACATTCATGTGTTTCCTTTGCCTGGCAAGAGTCTCTTCGTCCCAGTAGCTGGTAACCAGTGCTTCTGCGGGAAGTAGCAAGGTTGTGCTGGTGCTTGGCTTTACGTGGCTTCTCCAGCTTGGCTTAGCATCCTCAGTAAGACACTCACAGCAGCTGTGGCACCTGGCCTAGGGGAAAGAAGGTGACAAGGACAAACAACAGCAGAAGACAGTGCTCAAAAGTGAGCACATAAAACATGGGAAAAGACATTACTTGACAATTAAGCAGAGCAAACATTTGCAATGAATTTCAGGTAGAGATCCAAGTTGTGTAATAGGCGTATGTGAAGGACCAGAATTAAAGTTCAGGCACATTGAAATATTTGAGGGTATATTTTATAGAATTAAATAAACCTTGCCACTAACTTACAGTCACAAAAATAATTTTCTGTGATTTGACCAAGCCTTTTGTCTGCACTGGTAGAATAGTGCAGGATCAGCAGCGACTCACTTGTGACTGGTAGCAGAAGCAACCTGGGATTTGCTGGCTGGGGGATGGTCCTCACTTAAGCCAAGTTCACTTACAGAGTCCAGATAATTTCAGCTCAATATTAATTACAACAAATAGTTGGCAAACTCAAGGGAAATTTAGATAGAATGACCAGAAAAGCCTAAAGAATCTCAAGCCTTACTTCCAAGGGTATTTAAAAAAAAAAAAGAAGAAAAAAAAACTCCACATAAAATGATGACATTCTATATGTAAACAATATGTGCAGAAAAGGGTCTTTAAATAAATGGGTTTTGATAAACATTTGACTGAATGAAGTGCTATACACTGTATGAAAGTTGTATAAATAAGTTGAGATGAAAGTCCTTTGAAATGCAATGAATCATGTAAAAAAAAGGATTTGATATACAGAAGCAATGCATTCTCACATCATTAATTTTTCATACCTAACATTAAAAAAGCACACACACACTGCAAATGCAGCGAGATCTATCTAAGGACTTGGTTATATAAAGTTTTGACGTAGTCCTTCTATCCATTCCTAGTTGGGTTCGACATTACAGGGCTATAGCTGTTTACTGTGCTATTATTTCTTGTTAAGTCATGGTTTGGGTGACTGCTGTGATTTACTGTCTCCAAAGATTTTATCCTCCTCATCCTCACTGCCTCACGAGACAACATCACTCACCCAACTGCAAGCAACCGTCTCACCACAGGGCAGTAGGTAAACCCTGTAGATCCTGTTACAGACTCGCTATAGCTGATTCCTATAAACTGGAAGATGAGAACAGCCTTAGCCCCTTCACAGATGACGGATGCAGATTAGCAGATCTAAACAATTAGTTAGGGTGAGGGAATGAGCCCTTAGACAATTAGAGCAGTTAAGCATCCTGCTGACAGCTGTGGTGACAGCAGACAGTAAAACTACACTTGATGAAATGCGAAAACTCTCTGCCTTTTTGATTTACAGGCAAGTTTACTTACAGGCTTTAAGGTGTTTAACTACAGTGGTCACTAACCAGGCACTAATATCCCTCTATATGCAACAAACAATGGGGGACCAGCGGGCACAAGCTGACAGCTCAGTTCTGGCGGTATTTGTCAGCTGCGGCTGTTTGAAAGGAGGAGGCAAACTTGTCGGGCAAGAGGAGACGAACTGAATGCTTGAGCTGTTACCGGTGCGAGGAAAAGAGAGATTTAATGCTGTGAGGTATGCGAGGATCAGAGATGTTTTGTGCTCCCTCCCCCTCATATTTTTGCATTAAAACCTGCCACTTGCAAGCTTTTGTTTCAAGTTGCACGGCAGCTGTTTGGTGAATGTGTTTTTTGTATCCCTTAAGAACAAATGATCCCTTGTTTTTAACCCTTTGATTTGGGGAGTTTGTATATCCAGGTGTGCACTATTCCCTTTCCAGTCCCATTGTGCTACCATTAACCAGGAGAGAGATTTCAAATACTTGTGGTCAGTTCCCTGGAATTTGCTTTAAATGCCAACAAAAATTAATTTGTATGAATTCTGGTGTGTTTTGTGTATGGGTTTTGTCTTAGAGTTGTTTTCTGGAGCCGGGGGAGGGAGGGGATGTTTTAAATGACCATGCCAAGCTGAGAGACAGATGTGAGTTTTCTTTGATCCAGGAGAGGATGCATTGTCAAATGCTTCAGAGTCTTCAGACAACGCTCGTCCATGAGATCAAGGAGAAAAATGTATGTTGCAATACAGTTTTTCTCACTTAGATGTTAGAATTACTGGATACTTCAAACTAAATTTAAGAGTACTGCATTGCTTCACAGCACATCTGGAAAAGGAACTATAAACCAGGTAATCACTATCAAGGTGTGATAACAACTCGAAGCATAAGAATCAACCTAAATTCTTATATCAGGTGGGCAAGGAAACGGATGCCATAGCTTTTAATACAATTAAAACTCTACATATTGTCCTAATGGGTTAGGACATGATTGTATCATTCATTTCAGCAAAGTGACAAGCATCCACAGGTGGATAGACAGCGACAGTAGGACTTGACATTAGAGATATACAATATTCCTCTGGTTTCATGTTTTATTGTAAATGAGAACCTCAGCTGCCGTTTGACAATGTTCACTGAGGCACACGAAGCAGAGCTCTCTTTTGTGCATGCTGGGCCTGACTGATTATTTCAAAGTGAACCTTGGTTCAGACCCAAGCCTTTCATTTTGATTCACTTTGGTTTCATTTACCTGTGACACTACAAAAGAAAGTGCAGTGGGTGCAGGTCTATGATAGATGAAAAACAGAGCATCACCTGAATCAGGTCCATGTCAATGGATGAAAGTCCACTTCCACTAACATCAACAGGAAATCCTGGGAAGCTCTGCAGGAGAAGATATTACTCTATTTGATTGTCAGTAAACCAATTTTTTTTAAACACCTCAGGCTATAATTTCAGCAGAACTTCCCCCACTAGCATGAGTAGCAATAGCCATCATCGGGATAAACTCCGAATTTACTGAGAGATCTCATTCTATAATATTCTTAGCATTCCATTACAGAAATTGACTCTATTTATCTTTTTATTTTTAATGTTTTTGTCTTAGGCAAGCCACCTGGATAATTCATTGGTATGTTTGCATGGGGAAAACCATTTCACTTTTACATTGAAATTACTAAGAATGGTTAAGAACTGTAAGTGAGAGACTGTCAACAAAGCAATATTGTTACGAAATGCAGAAGGTAATAAATAATTGGGTTAACTATTCACTCACATGATGTTAGTGACACTTTACTAAGGAATAAATGCTGAAGCAGAGTACAGTACTTATCCGAACATATTAGGTCTGAAAGTGCTTCAGTTCAGAGTCTCCAGCGTGACACAGCAACTTCTGAAACTTGTGATCTTCCTCCAGCTAAAACAATGCGGTGCTTAGCTCACTCTTCTTCCTACCTCTGCATCTGCTAGGTCTAAAGTTATCATTTTAGCACTTACTGGTAGCACTTTACAGAGGTCTTCTCTTTCCACAATGTTCTTGGTGGACAGGTAAGCTCTTCCACTTGGTAGGATAGTCTCTCACAGTCTGGAAAGAACCATCACCTGCAAGGAACTCTCCACAGGCAAATCAAGAAATGAGCTAAATCACCTCTTTTGCCCAGCTGACTAATAATCAGATAGGGAGACAACTTACCTCCTTTTCATCTCAAAAGTGAGGATTAATTCCAGATTTGGATTTCAAATGAGGGCTTTCATTTAATCCAGGAAACAAAGGAGAAAACAAAGGAGAAAACAGATGTTCCCACCTAAAATCAGCATGTTTATTATAGTATAAAGTGCAAGTATGTGCACCCCATGACAACCTAGGGGCATCACAATAATAATTATCCATTAATGGTTTTCATTTGTAGAAGTTCAAAATACTTTACAAAAATAACTTTACCGAGTATTTTAGAGGACAGAACTGAGGGGCCCGGCCTTCCTCATCATTAAGAAAGGCGGGGATAAAATGTAGGTCTCCTGATCCGTGTAACACCCTGTCCTCTACCGCATATGGAAGTTCTGACAGCTTCCAGAGGTGAACAATTGTCCCAGCTATTCTGTCCCAGACAGCAGATGACCATATGTATGACACACAGGGATCTTAAAACAGCCAAGGCTTTGCATTTCAAACAAGAACTCTTCAAATAGAGTGGCTACAAGAACTCTTCTAATATACTGGCTGTTGGCAAGGGTTGTCACATGCAAAATGACCATCTAACACTATCTAATCTACTTTCTGGGTTGGGCTTTGGGGGGTTTGGGTTTTCTTTATTTTAAAATAGAATATATGACCTAGAACAAACAGATTTCATAGTGCTTGCAGCCACGAGTGCCCAGGTAGGATAGGTTAAGGAGGAACTAGTGAGGACCTGGCATGGTCCCCTCAGGGGAATTCTGATCCCATGGCCATCTGGAGAGTGAAGCAGAAAGCAGTTCATTGCAGGACAACTTTAGTCCAACCCTGTTCACATTTTTTTGCTGCTGTTATTCATCCTGCCAGGAAAGTAATTCGGTTCGGTGCCTTGAAGCCAGCTGGCACAAAGGCTTTTGGACAGCACAGCAACAGACACAGCGCAAGAAGCTGGACATCACCTGAAATACACTTCTTCCATACGGTTCTGTGGGTCTGAGCACTGGGGCCAGAAGGAGACTTCTATGTTCATAACCTTCACTGCTAGAATTGCTTTTCCTCCTGCCTCCTCACAGATGTCTTTTCTCCTAAGTACGCCTCTCCTCCTCTCTGAATCCTTTAGCTGATACCAAGTCTCGGGCCTCACTTTCTATCTGATGGCTCCGGAGCACTGTCTTTCCCTGTCTAATCACCAAGGGCAGAGGGGACATCTTCCTCCTGCCTTCTCTTTCTCACTTCTTTCCTTGTCACCCCATTTTTCTGACCCTCTGCAGACTGTTGGGGAGAGAAGAGGGCCAGGCTCTCTTCTGGAGAGGTGCTGCCCAGCCTTAAACCAAGCCCAAATTTAATTGTTTTCTTGTTTCTCGTATGTCATCGTTGTAATTCTGGACTCGACTGTTGTGGAAAGCTCTTCGTTTTATTGTCCTTTTTAATTATGAAATCCTTTCCTCAGTAATTCACTGTGACTCGGTAACTGACTCCACATGGTTACGACGTGACTGTCCTGATTGAATTACTGGAAGTACAGAGCCGGCTGAGCCGCACGCATGCGAGGCATGGCGTACCACGGAGCTCCCTTCGGTGGGCGCCCCGGCGTCACCGAGGTGGGGACCAGGGCTCCTTCCCCTCCCCGGCCCCTTTGCCACTGGGAAGAGCTGGTTCTCCCACTTTGACACCCCCAGTGATGGCCTCCTCCATGTCCCTTTCCCTCACTGGGGCTACTGAAGCAGAGGTGGTGGCAACTGCCAGCAGGTTCGGCATGCCAAGGAGGGAGTGTGGGCACACACTGAGCCAAAGGCAACATTAATGCTGCCAGATAACGATGCTGATACCCTGCAATTTGGGCACGCAGTGGTACCAGACACACACACCCTCAACACTGGGTTGTGTTAACTACCCACAAATGAAGGTGCAGGACAAGGCGTGCAATGCCCACCCTGGGACCAAGGACAGGCTGGGAGTCATGATATTTCCACCACGGATCCACGTCCGGCT
The DNA here is from genome assembly GCA_013398915.1 of Dromas ardeola. Lineage (NCBI taxonomy): Eukaryota > Metazoa > Chordata > Aves > Charadriiformes > Dromadidae > Dromas > Dromas ardeola. The sequence goes on along the minus strand of VYZM01018850.1, from coordinate 450,789 downwards.
TCCCGTCTTCAAAGGAAGAAGGGGGTGATGCGCCTAGCAGGGGTTCCCAAGCTGTGGGTGGTTTCCTTTAATTTAGGAAAGCATCTGATACAGCGTGTCACGAAACGTCACGTTTATTTAATTCTTTTTTCGTTTGGATATGATTACTGTCACGTGGAATGGAAACTGAGTGATGCGCCATGAGCAAAAAAAATATCGGAGGATGGTTTAAATCAGCTCATACTGAGTTAGGGCAGGGAGAAAAAATGTTCAGTGTAGGTCTGAGCAAATCAGGATTACTTAACCTTTTTGTTAATGAGTATAAAAGAGAAGGTGAAGTTAATCAGGCCATTAACCAATAGTACATTGATAGTGGTAACTGCCTTTGTTTCTTTGCCCCAGTGAGCACTGGGGAGAACTCAAGGAATTACAATAGGATTTATTAGAAGAACACAGAAATGGAATTCAAAGAATTAAATGCATATACAGTTTAGTTAAGGAAAGTTTAACATAGGTCCTAGCAGGCTAAGGATACTACAATGTTAGATGAAGGGTGAAGTTCTCTAGGAGAAGAGCATGGACGCAAGATCAGGACCATTACAGAGAAGCTGCACAGATGGAAAGATGAACAAGGGCAGTAAGTTTGCCTGATGAAGACTGAAAAAGGAAAAAGGGAAACCTGAATATCCAGAGGGAAAGATATTGCAGGAGCAACATGTACAGGTGTCCCAAAATGAATACACCATGAGCAGATCCAATTAAAAATAGTTACACTCTCTCTCTACGTGTTTGAGATCTAAAACAAGATGGAACACATTTTTTCATTATGTTTAAAAATTGGAGAGAGATTGCCTTTTTTGTTGTTGATAAATTCCATGAACTGTTTTCATAAGGAACCTAACACAAAGATAACGGGAGCAGTCACAAATTTATCACGCAGACTGCGTTGCAATCCACGAGGGCAGAACACAGTGCACAAAGCAGGTCTTCTCCACTCCAAAGCCTGCGAGACTGCTTGTAGTTTGGGACTGAACTGGAATATTTGGGGGAGGGGGGAATGAAACCAATCCAAACCACATGTAAATAGAAAAATGGAAAAGGCAGGGTGTGGTGGGGATGGAGAGAGGGAACAGCTCATGCCATTTATACAAAGACTTTGGTCAACGTTCAACGAAACCGCAACGGAAAATGAAGGCTCTCTATCAATGATCTTTCAAAAGGATTTCAGTAAATCCTCTTCCGCTCTTGGGTGCTGTGCCTGTGTTGATCTCGCCTCTCACTTTTTGTCTCACCTTTCTTTAAAAGAGAATCGTCAGTATTTATGGAGACGGGGCATATGGCTCAGCATTTTGACAAGTCAGTCCCTTGCTGCCTGCAATGGGAAAGCACCAGTAGAGCGACATTTGGAAGAGCAGATTTATTCCCGGCTGCAGTTCCAAAGCTGAAAATGCCTGGTGAACACATGCCTTAGGCTGCCACCACATGGTGAGAGCAGGGAATGAGGGCGAGTAGCTGGTTTATCTGCAATTCCCCTGGCACTGTGCTGTTCCCAGAGATTTTACTAAAAGTAACTTCTTTTCAAATCTGACTTGAGAAAAAAATCCATGAGCGATTTTACTGGCTATATTAGCGATAAATAAATCTCACGCAGAACCTCTTCAACACCGCTTCTTTGTTTCTTTCTTTGTGTGGTAAAATTTTGTTATGCCAAGTTAGTTAAAAGAACCAAAGCAAAAACTACTTCATAAAATGATTCTGTAGATTCATTTGGTTGTTCTGCCCCAGTCTTAGACTTTCACCTGTTGGTCTAAGTCCTAGCTGACATTTCTTAGCCTACATGAAGATAATAGAAAATAAAGGGTAATCTTCAACACTTCCGCTATTTTTCCTTTGTAAATATTGACACTGTGCAAGCAAAAGGCAGACCTCTTCAAGATGCTAACATTTCCATTTTTACTGTAGATTTTCTATAGCAATATTTGTATGAGAAAAAGCCTGCTTTTGGCTCTCTAGAAGTGTGGTTTAAAAAATAGTAAAACCAACTTCAAAACTATTTAGACATTAAGTGAAGAATTTTTTCCCCTTTGGTTGCAATTGCTGGGGGAATTTTTAGGGACACGAGGTGGCTAAAATCTAAGTTGTAAACAGTACCCCTGTGGCGGGACTAAAACATGTGAGACACATGAAAATTTTCACGAATTTCAGTGGCCTTTGCGTGCTTGGTAACAGGAATCAAGAACTCAATTTTACACGTAATCTCAAAAGAAGTCCCTGCCGTGGTTCGGTTTTCCCCCGCTCGCAGTGCCTCCCTCGGCAGCTCACAGCTCCCATTCCGCCTCTGTGGGTGGAAGTGCAGGAAAATCTCCCTCTGGCTCCAAGCGAGTCACAGAACAGCCCTAGCAGGGGAGAAATTTTTTTAAAAAATATCGTTGCATGAAGAACTTTATTTGATTGCATGGGTTTGAACTGTGCTTTTTTTTTTTTTTTACAGCAATATAAAAGCAAATGACTCCAGAGAAAAAAGTATTTGATTTAAAGTTACACCTGATCTCGATTAGTCTAAAAAACTGTTCCTCAGCTCATTTATATAAGTATAACTGTGGAGTAAATCCTCTTTATGTGGCAGAGATGCTTTTTTTAAAAATGAATGAATGAGATGCACCTCAGGACATAGAACATGGTATATTTTTGAGGAAAAAAGATTAAATTGCGTGATTTCTCCACCATTTAAAATACCTTATGTTAGACCTTTCACTATTGCAACATAATTGTTTATGAGCAGTATTTTTAATGTTCATATTAATTTCAAAAACAGTTAAACATCTGATGGAAATGCCCAAAACTGAAAGAATATTTCCGTTCCCTTTTGTTCCTTTTTCCTCACCAAGTACGTTGCAAAATAACACTGTTACCGACAGAGATACAGATTTTTCCAAGCTGCCCCTCCAGCCCATATGCCTGTACCTATAAACAGTCATTTAAACAGGATTCCCAACACATATTCATTTTACAGATCTTGAAGTCTCATTTGGAGTTTTAACAGAAACGTCATGTGAATAAATACATATTTGGGGAGTTTTAAAAGCCGAGCTCTGACCTGACACGCACGGGGCTGTTGCAGGGAGTGCACCCGGGCACTTGCATCTCAGCACTTTTCAGCTGCTCCCAGCGCCGAGCTTGTCGCACGTTAAAATCCACAGGGCAGCTTCAGTGGAAAAAAATACTGGAAAGAGCATGTTTGACTTGAGGTGTTTCTAAACATTAAAAAGCTGTCATTTTTATTTTGTTCTTTTTCCCATAATCTGCATTAGGTGCTGGCCCGAACTGTTTGCCATTAAAAATCACAGTGCTGAGCAGGAGCTAATGAAAATTTAAAATAAATAAAGCGATAGATAGTAACCCTGCTGTACCTCAGCTTCAATATTGTATTTTCAAAGCTAAGCAAAATAACAAACAGGGGAACGAAGGCTTAAAACCAGATCCAAGAACTTTCTTGTCTCGTTTCAATCCAGGATAACATTTTAATAAAGAATTAAAATAATGAAAATCCCAATGACTCCTTGCTCTGAGCCTGCTGACTCCACAAAGAAGTGGAAGGGAAAAATAAAACGCCTCCTTCTAAAGGTAAGCGAAGAGGTATGGCTGCCTAACCACTTGAACTGGTTTTCCCTCATATAAAAATGAAACATTTCTTTTCATCTTTTCATTTTCAGAAAATTAAGTGAGGGCAGAAGTAACTGGAGCTCCGAGGGTAAAAAGAGCCACATCCACCTCTAACATGCGGTGTTTGAACAGAACACCTGAACGATGTTTGAAATTAAAACCACAGAACAAAAACTGCAGCATCTTAGATATTAAGGGACGTATTGTAGTTTCTGCTTCGGAAGTGGGAGAAGTAGCAGCTAAGCACACCCCTAGCAAATACCGGGAGGGATGAGGCTCTGTAACTTCTTCACCCCTCTCCAGCTCTGTCCTAAAGTACCTGAAGCCTCAAAGTCTCTGAGTACCTCTGAGCACAGGGCATAGAAGTGCCCCTCTCGGCAGCTATAAATGCTTAGCATGCTTCAGGCAGCAGGAAATATGCCTTAACCCCTTCCACCGCTATGATTTCACGGCACCAGCAGGAAAGCCCAGTGGCAAAGTAGCTAACGCTACGGTCAGGCTCTTGGGAGAGCTGGGAGGTGTCAGCGGAGAAGGACACCAGTCTCGGAGGGTCTGTCAATGTCCCAAATGCCTAAAGTCACATCCCACTTCCCCCTGTCTTGGGACACCAGGTGCTGGTTGTGACGGGCAGGCTCTGTGCACCTGAGGAGGTTTTCTGCAAGAAGATGATCCAGGACCGTTCAAACCAAAACTGAAAGGGGATCGGTTACTGTCACAGTTCCTTACCATAACACAACCTATCTTGCACAAATCCATTATCTTGCTTTTAGTGCTCACGGAATAAAAAAGGAGATTTCCAGAAACTGGAAATAAATGTGAAATATTGGTATGTCACATGATGAATTTCTCTCCTGATGAGGAAGTCTACCTACTGCAATTTACCTTCTGTCTGGGACACATTATCTCTGCGCAGAGGAGCAGCCCAAGACTTAAGCAGTTCTTAAAACTTCCAAAAAAACTGATTAAGAGGGAGTTAAGAAGTTTATAGGTCTTGTGGGGCTTTGCTACATATGGCTGAAAGTTCAGCTGTGTTTTGGATCTTTTTTAATATTTTTGTTTTCCACCCTTTCTTTAACAACAAGTCTTGGGATAATGAGATTAAAAAGGCCATTCTGCGTTAGCATTTTTCATACCCCTCTCTGCATAGTACATGTTACATGCCTAGCACTTGGCACACCAGATTACTATTTTGCACTTTTCCTTCTAAAAAACTATGTGAGTTTTAACTGTTTGTCTCACTGAAAAAAATAAGGCATAGAATGTTGCCTTGATTAAGTAAAACTACAATTCTAGTCCCATTTCAACAGTCCACCATCCTCCCTTCCCTCGCTCCCCTTGAGAAACCTTTTCTTTTAAACCATACCTCATCAGTACCAGACTTCTGCAAGTATCTGGGGTGGGAACTAGGAAAAATTGTGTCCAGTTCCTATTCACAAACCAATGTAAGTTTGACTGCTATTTTGATTAAAATTAAAACAGATTTTAGAATGAATTTTTAATGTTGTATTTCATATGCTTCAGTGTACATTTTCTCTGGTCAGTCTCGCCTCTACTATGTAATACAGATACAGCTGTGATATTATCTGGTGGCAGACATGCATTGAAATGACATAAAAAGAAAATAAGTGGGAAGAGATATTTCTTAAAACTCTTTGTATTATCCAAATTAGGAATTACAAAAATTATATAAGGTATCTGAGCTCTGAAGCTGGGTGCTTAGATTTGAAAAAAACCCACCCAAAACAAAACAGAAAAATAAAGAAGCTGTTTAAAATAAATCTGACCTAGTTTTTAACACAAAAATGAAGGCTTAACTAAATAGAACTCTCCTGTCCTGAAAGAACTCTGAATTCAGCTTAAGGTTTATTATTGCCAGCTTCCTGTTCAGGGATTTACAAAACCAGCGCTAGTTGTTTATACGGTAAACAGCATTTGAAAGTAACAAAAGTGATCTGTATTAGTCTCTTTTTTTTTTTTTTTTCTTTTTGCCTTAGATGTGAAGTTGCATATCTTACACTTGCAATGTCGGGTTTGATGAAGTGTGAGCTCCAAACTGCTGTGTGAAATAATTTCATGCTTGTTTCTTGGACTCCTTCATGTTCTACCAGTGTTAATTTATGAAACCACATCTCTCCCATGATCGAGCGTTAAAAAACACTCTAATTTTAATGGGAAAATAAATTTTGCATTTAAATGACAATTTTTGCCCCATAATTTTGTACAGGACTTGAGCCCAGCTCTTTGTGTTTGTAGCCAGTTTAAAATTTCAAAGTTACAGCGATTGTCTGCGAGGCGCTCTGGGTTCGCTGCTCTGAAGCCCCCCCACATACTAGCACCACCACCACTTCTCTTGAAGACTTGTACAGATGCCTCGAGGCATCTTTCAGCAACAGTATCAGATTTGCTTATAGTGCTGAAGCAAATGTTTTCATGGTCTGTCACCTTGATTTTATTAAAGGTGTTGGGCTAGGCTATTATCCAGTGCTGGAAAAGTCCCCTATTGAGGCTTTATATTAGGCTGGGAATTTAGAAGGTCCAAGCATTTTCAGCCCATAATAAACTTTTCTTCGCGTTGTACAAGGCAGAGTGTTTTCCCAATTAGTCTAAACCAGAAAGATGCTCTGTAGGTACTTCAGGCTCTAGACTTTTACAGTTTGTGCCTCCGTGCCTTAGATTTCGCCACCCCTTTTCAGGGACTTGACTTTGCTTTCCCAGGATTTTTATTTCTCCTGCTGAAGAAAGCACCCCGTGCTGGAAAACTCTCCTTCCAAATAGCTGTGCGCCTGGCTTAAATGCGTGGCATCATCAAAGCATTATTTTCATAAACAGCCTGATTAATCATTGCTTTAAAGAGAACAATTTGGGCTTATTCTATAGCTTCAATACACAGTTGTTGTTTTGTTTTTGCTTTGTTTTAGCCACAGTAATATAAAGAATAACTTGAGATCAAAGATTTCCTAAGAGCTGTAGGAGATGTAATGTGTGTGCAGGTGCCTTGCTCTGCTCTGGGATTTGGGGACTTTGTTGAAAGGAGGCTGGGGTGGTGTTTTCCAAAGGGCGCAGGCCATCTTCATGGGAAACAGGGATTTTTACCAGGGCAAATTCTGAGGTGCTGAGTTAAATGCAATATTTCATCAAAACCGAGATGTTCTTGTGTACCAACGTAAGGAGATCAGTTGTCTGCTGTTTATACAGCAAAGGCAAGGCGAGTGTGTGCAGTGGGACCCACATGCAAAGCAGAGGGATTGTGTGTGGTCTGAGTGGACTTTTTTTGTCATCCTGTTTGGGAACCAGTTCAGGATCTGTTTCTGTTGGCAGTTTCCTCCTGTTGTGAATATATTAGTGCGTTTCTCAAGGTCTCTCTGCAGCTGAAAGGCTAGTAACTTAAGCCTGGAGTATGACAGACAATCATCTTCCATCAGTTCAGACATGGGTGATGGGATGAAAAAGAAGAGATTACATCTCTGAAAACAAAGGAACTAATGCAGGCCAAGACCAGCCAGTGGGCTGTAATCTCCGTTTTACCATAAATGTACAAAAATGTCTTATCTCTGGTTTTACAAAGTTGTGCGAGAGCGCTCGCAGCTCTTGGGCGCACCAGCCAGCTCTAAGTCGTGGTTCAGAAAAATGACAAGACTAAAAGAAGCAGTTTGGGCAATGAAAAAACGCACCTCATAAAATTCCAGATAGGAAAAAAAAAACTCTGACCATCATTGCTTAACAAGTTATTTTAAACGTTTCATTTCACATTAAAAAGAGATTTATGCAAGATGTGAGACTTTAAAACACCCAGCCAGCAGAAACACGCAGCATTGCATTCAAATACCCTGTTTGCCGCCCGTGCCAATGGATTATGAAGGTTTAAGATTTACGTTAATTCTTCAATGAGCAAAAGTCAAGTGCCAGTTCCTTAATGCAAACCGCATTGCAATGTAAATGTGCCACAAACCTCTCCCTCAGTTCACATCTGCAAATATTATTTCATATGGAGGAGGGGGAAAGAAAGCAACTCATACTGAATTTCCACCATGGAGGAGGGTGCTCTGCGTATCTCTTCTGTTAGCGGTTCACTCAGCATCCCTGAGTTTGGGGGAATCATTTCCTGGCAAACACAGGCATGGCGTCTCATGGGTGAAAGCTGCCCCAAGCAGCACCTTCCCTGTCTCTTGGTAGATGTCATCCTTCTGTTTCTCCTCCTCCCTATTTTTTTTTTTTCCAGATTTCCAGATTCGGGACTGAAAATGAAGCGTAAATCTTACTGCCTAATAACCACGGCAGTTACTTCAATAAAACATTACTTAAAAGTCAATGGACTGCACATGTTAAAGACATTAGAGCTGTTAACAGACCATTGTAAAGTAAGCAGAATCTTTAATAACCTGCACGTACTGCGTAGCCCCGCAATTTTCGGCGAAGGGCAGGCTGCAAGCCCGGACTCTCTGCGCCAAGGCTCCCAGCAGAAACCACTCCTGCATTCCTCGTTCAAAGGACGAAATGGGGCTAGAGATGGTGCTAAACGCTGAGGCCCCTGGGCTGGCTTTGAGCACAGCCAAAACCCTTATTTCCCTGGGCTCAAGTGGAGGGCTGGGATGGTCGTAGGGCTCCTCGCATTCAAGGGGTCCCTGACCCTCTTTTGGAGCTCAGCCTCGAGCACAGGCACAGGAAGGAGAGCACAGCTCCTGCCTGAAAGCAACCTAATCCCGACACTGAGCTACTTTGTACGGGAGTTTTGGGGGAAACCTTTCCAGGGAACTGGTCTGGGGCAGGTGGCAGCAAAATGCTGCCGAGACCAGGGATGGAGCTCCTGCTCCTTTGCTCCTGCCCCACTTCCATCTCCTCCACAGCAGCGTTAAAGGCTGGCAGAGGAAACATACTTTGAGTCAGCACTGTCTTAGCCTCCGAAGCCATCTGTCTGGTAGGGAATGTATGTGCTCACAGAACAGCTAAGCCTTGGACGTGATAGTCTTCACTATTTTATCTGTCTTCTCCCCTTTTTTATTTTCAGCAAAAGACTCTTCACACCCTCTGCCCCTCCAAAAACAAAAAGGAGGGGTTTCCACTGAAGTTGGAAAAGATAGCAAATGATTGTATTTTCAATTTTTTAAAAAAATGTGCTTAAGTGAAAACATTTACAAATAAGCCGGAGGAGTATTTATGCCTCAAGTCTGCGATGATCTGCATGTGTGAGCATGAGGCGTGCAGCCAAATTTACACAAGCCAGAACCTCCACCTCCCCGCATCTCACCCGCACACATGCACGCATGCATTTACCAGTATAAAATGGCCTCATAATTTACACCAGCACCTTATTTGGCCCTTTCTAGGTGCACATTGGCATTATCGAAATGTTGAAACTGAATGTGCCTGACCTGTCTTCTCCAACAGCCTTTGAAGGATAAGACAAGTATTTTGCTTTTCCTTTCCGATGAGTGCCTAATTACCAAGGTTGCTGTTCTTAGCACACAGAAATAAGAGATATGAATACGAGAGATCTGTTAGGACACCCCAGCAGTACAGAGCGTCTCCAGCAAATTACTTTGCTTACTGTCCTCTCTTGTTCAAGTGCTCTCCAAGCAGGAGCTCTATGGAATCTGTTTTTTAGACTGCCTTGTATGTTTAGAGACATCGTAGTTGGGAAACTGCCTTTATTTTCCACCTCAAGGTTTCCCAGTCAAGTTTTGGCCCCTTGTCCCACCTGCAGCCCTCTGCGGTGTACTCCCAATTCTGTTACCATATTGTCATATCTTCCAAACCACCTTGTCTGACCCCGTAATTCAGGTGTAAGCACAGGTGAGCTACCACCACGCCTCAATCTTACCTCAGTCTCTTTCGCTGCTCTCCTCTGATGCCTTTCAATATGCAGCACATTTCGTTTGACAGGAGACCCAGAAATGCACTCAGCAGATCAGGGTGCAGTTCCAAGGAGAGTACGAGATCTCTCCATATATAAAAGACGAGGCTGGCTTTCACATGAGCTGACTTTGCTGCCTGCCTGTGCTGGAAGTGCCGTTATAATTAGTTCATTCTCAAGTGTTTTTCAGCTGGCATGTGTCTATCGTAGGAGCTAAGGCAGCCCTCCCCACCTCCTCTTCGGCTTCTCCTTTAGCACTACCTCGCACAGCACTCATGCCAGGGGTCTTGGGACCAGCCGTGTTCCTCTCCAACCCCCTTAGCCCCACCATGGCTGCATCCAGCCCTGGGTAGTATTAACACTTTCCAGGTTTCTCCCTTTCCAGATGATGTTGTTTTAAAGCAAAGAACTGTAAATATTTTTGAATTCTTTCATGAATATTTTGAAAGCTGTCTCTCCTATCCCAGGCAATTCTGAACTAATTTTGAGGCAAGGTTTTATAAAACCCTACATCAAATGCTTGAGTATTTATTATTTGTTATTTATTTTGCCAAATGTCTCAAATGCATCTATAGGCGACAGGCCAGTGCTCTGATGTATAAGCCAAATACCATAAAGCTGTCTCCATGCAATTTAGAGAACTCTTTGATTATGCACGCTTTGGCTACATTTTTTACTAAATAATGATCTGGGTAGTTAAATTGCTCTAAAACGTTCAGTATTTGTTGGTTTTAAGTACCTCAAGAGTCAATCCAGCAATTTTTCATGCTTACTTCTCCAGGCTCTCTGATCTGTTAGTGATGGTTACGATTTCTTTCTCTTTCTCCTGTCCTCCGTCTCCCTCAAAGACTCTTCTTTGCCTCAATTTTTGTAAAAACACACTTGTATAAAGCCAAGTGGAAGAGTTGAGAACTTTATTTTTTATCTTCTAGGAAGAACAGACTTCATGCCTCTCTGTATTTGTATTTGTGAATACAATGTATGTGTATACATACATTTATGTATACTTACAAACAGCAGTGCTCTAGTTATGACTGAGGCCTCTGGGTCTTATAGAAAAACCAGTAAAACAATATAATAACTCATCAACAGTATGCCATGGATATCATCAATATTTCTTACAAATAATGCCTGATTTCTGTTTCTTCCACATTTTGAATGTCTTTTGTTGAACTTTCTCTGGCCCTTTTATGTGAGTTTAGAGTTTACAAGGGAATATGAAGGCAACTTTTTTTGAATTAACTAAACGCTTAAATTTAATGTAGATTAATTAAAGCACACTAATCACTCCATGGAAAACAGATCAATATTGCCCTAATTTTTTTAGTTGTATTCACTTTCTGGTGCGCAAGGTCACCTTATTTCCCATAACATCTTATCAGCATAGGATGTGTTTCCGTGTCACACAAAGGATAAGTAGCAGCAGGTCTGTCCCAACCTCAATAGCAGCTTCTCCATCAGCTGCAAGAGTAGTTGGAGAAAGAGGCCAACTTTGATTAGCAGCTGGTGAGTAATTTGTCTCTGTGAGTAGCTCTGTTGAGCACGGCACAGATCCTGGTGGGTGGAAAAAAATTGGGGGAAGGATTACAGCCAGGCAGTCCAGCAGGAGATGCAGGTGTATAACACCCACAGTGTCAGGCTCGGCCGGCTGCTGGAACTGCAGTGGGTAGACCTGACACCCCCTGCAAAAAACATCTTTTGTCCAGGCAAGGTAATGGTCTCAAGTTAAAACTGGCAACTCTGAACAATTCTTTCCAGGAATAATGGGGTATAAAGGGTTATCTGGCCCCCTATCGCTCATAATAATGGAGACTTACCTATACTTACATGTGTTGTTGCTTGGGATTTTAAACAGAGGTGCAGTTCCAAAATTTTATTTACACTATATGCAATATTCCATGAAAATGTCAAAACTATTACATGAAGATTTCAGGGTATATATTATGAAACTTAAGTTTCATATATATCTAAAGCTTGCTGCATCTTATCAAGATTTTTAAGAAAGGTAACTGCACTCTCCTGTCTGGACATTTATATTGTGTAGTACTTGCATTTCTCAGATTTTGTTAAACATACTGTAATCATCTTGGAGCAAAACCAGACTTTCTAGTAAAAAATGTGTAGACAGCCACCAAAACTCCCTTCACTGCACGCAAACACGAAACAATGCAAATATTTGACCCAATAGCAATAAACAGCTGAAAGTCCAAAACAAAGGCTGCAGCAATAGCAGCATTATCAGGCAGTTTCAAGAGCACATCTTTTCTCAAGAGCGTTAATGCACAAACACTTGCAGCAGAAACAGATAGCTGGAGGCAGCAGGGTATCCCTAATCCTGCTAGTAATCCAGCTGTGTCAGACCCTTGGGAAGCCAGGTCTGCTAGGACACCGACTGGACGGTCACTGCCACTGCAGGCCCCACACAGGGCCACCATCCCAACTGCCACCCTTTCAGGAGAACCTATTCTTCCATCTCCACTTGCACATCTACACCCCGCTGCAAGGAAGGCATGAAACCCCACCATGCCCATATTGCCTTGCATTGGCTCTGCATACTTGCGCTGGCTGTTTCTGACTGGATTTCTGCCTGATCATTACTGCAGTAATGAGTGGACTTTCTCAGCTTCTCTGTCAGATTTTCCAGGATGGAGGCAAACATCTTTATTGCAGTTTGTGCTCTGGACTTCAACAAAAGCAACTAGCGGTTATTGTTCACTTCCCACCGCACCAAAGAAAATACATTTTCTTTTTGCACTTTGAGATGCCAGGCTTTAAGCTTCCTTCTGGTACCTGGGAGATCCTGGAGGTAACAGATGGGCTTTTGCTCAGGCTGGACTTGCTGTCCCAGTGTATGTTGCAGAGTCATTCTTTGGTGGACAGGATTTTTAGACAGCTTTGACAGTGGGTGACTAGCAAGGAGTTTAATGTTGGCAGATGGATAGTAGATCCACACAAAGAAACACAGAAAGTACTTGGGTTTACACAGGCAAACAAAGCCCAGGAAGAGAAGCAGTAATGTTATTTGTCAGTATTGCTGGCCATGAAGGGTCAAGGTCTGGAAGGGCATAACATTCTCTCTCTTGAAGAAAGCCTAAGTTGCTTCCCCCATCTTGTTAGAATTTTCATTGAGTATTTTCCATAGCTTGAACTCAATTTTATCACTCAGGATGACATGTAAAGTCTTTTGTAAAACAGTTTTGCAACAAGTATTGCTCCACAGGCTCACATGCAAAGTGTACTTTTGACTCTGTTTCTTATTACCATGGTGCACTCTCATCATTATAAATTTTTTCTATTTATCTCTTCCCATAAGAGCTTACTGAGAAAGTGAGATCTACCTCCTGATATGCCAGGATAGAGCATTCTCTGCCGCATTTCATTTTATGGCACGTCACCTGTGAAAAATACTCCGTAACGGAAATCCTCTACTCCCAGCCAGGGCGTTGATCTAGCTATGAGGTGAACACAATTGGAACACTCAAGTTTACTATCAGATACTACTGTGAAAGCGGGTGATACAAAAAGCAGCGTGCAGCTACCATTTTGAGTGCGCAAAAAAAGGAGGGGGAGTGGGCTGAAAGGGAGAAGTCTGAGGATGTTTTCAGCCATGCTGAGATAAGACAGTCTTGTCAATCTCAACATACTGTAGCTTCTCTCCAAAACCAGTAAGGTCTCACTTTTGAGCCTCGTTCTGCCCAGGACATGCTTATAAATGGCAGTAGAGGGGATAACTCAATAAAACTCCTACTTCACATGTGTACAAAATTGGTACGGTACAACCCACAGAACAGACTGAATGCCAGCTGCTTCCTTACGTATTTAACATTATCTACTAATAAAAGGATTAAGTTTACTAGATTAGGGGATGATTTAATAGGGGGATAATTACTGGCTTCTCCCAAGAATTGCCAGTCTAGCAGCCTCATGGGCTGTGCTGCTGCACTGGAAGTAGGCCCTGGCTTGCAGGAAAGTTTTAATGTCTGTGCCCACAGTGACCTCCCATGGACCTACAGCCATGGTCTTGGAGACCAGCTGAAGACCACCCACACCGTCTTGGCTCTTGTGCTCATCTGGAGCAATATTTGTGCAACCGACTGAGCATGCTGGGAGGAGGTTTCAGCCTCTCCTAGGGCAGCACCACGCCATTTGGATGCCACCCTCCTCCTTGGAGCACATATCCAGCATTGCCCCAGTGTGTCAGCACGTATCCCCCAGGATGGCACTATCTATATCTCCCCTTAAAGCGTGATGCCAGTGTCTCTGAGTGCCCAGAGGGCTGCCCCATCCTCTCACCCCACAGGCCAGCATGCTGTCGGGGCACAGACCTCCTGCCTGGCAGCCAAACACCACGGCAGGCTCTCACAGAAGAAATAATACACAAACAGCCACAGCCAGGAAATATTTGAATGCAAAAATGCTATTACCTGCACAAACATCTTCTGCTTTTCTGATGCCATGTTATTTCATGGAACACACTCCCTCTTTTATCTGTTCACTTCTGTAGGTAAGTAAGACTACCCATCTGTGGTGAAACAGAGACTTACCAACTTTTAACATTTGTTACAAATTCATTCAAAAGGCTAATGTAAACTTTTCTTGGCCAGCCCCATGTTCACTGGTTGACCATCTGCATAATTTTCTTCCCGTCTCCATTGAGTTTGCAGTCTATGTGAGAGGACAATATGTTCCGTTTTGATGGTTTTCATTTTCTGTTCCAAGCGGTACTTCTCTCTGAGCTGGGCCTTTTCTTTTATTTTCTTTTTTTTCTTTTTTTCCCTCATTTATCTGCCACTCCAACTTCGATGTGGATCTGTGGGAAATGTCCTGCACTCTTCAGGATAGCTACCACCTTCAGTTTGATTTTCCTGGCAAAGACAAGAAACTGTAATAGGTTTTTTCCCCTGAGATACTGATTCATGAGGATATTCTGCAGTTTTCAGCCAGAATTCTTTCATTTTCTTTTAAATTTCCAATAAGCCTCTCCTTATTCCTTTTTTATTTTTACCCATCTGTTATAGATGCCACTGCTAGCTCACTGAGCTTTCATGGTCCTTTTGAATCAACATTAAATGGTCTTAAATACATTTCCCTTCTGTATTTTCTACAGCACCTTCTTTTTTTTCTGCTACCTTGCTTTTTTTTTTTGCCCCCATCCTCCTTGTTTCTGAGTCTCCTGTCATTTGCATCCTTTGTTTTTCCTAGCGGTTTTGGTGGCCTTTCAAACCCTGCCAGAGTTTCTTCTAAATGGAAAACATCTTCCATTTCTTGTGCATATGGGGCCCTGGTAAGATTCTTCCTGGGACAGGAGTGTCACATATGGTTTGTACCCCATTGACATGAGAAGCTGTTTTTTCCAGCAGCATAGCTCCTCACTTACTGGAAGTGTTTGGCCAGGCCACTGAGATATCTTAAGAAAGTCACAGCCTATTACTTCCTATTCCTCACTCCCTGGGACCTGACCCATCTTCTTTGCCGACACCGCTGCAGCCCTAACAGATAGGGATGGACAGGAACCAGGTTTCCGCAATGCAATTATTTGTATGAGCTCATCACTGCCATCTGGAGAAGTCCCACAGCTGTCCTAAGGCAATCCTTGATTGTCTGAGACCTGACTGATCAGTGCCATGCAATTTCTGCAGCCCATTGGTTCTCCAGAGTCCCCTACGGCCTCTGATTTGGTCTATAATTTTTAAATTTCTCTGTTGCATGTAGTAAAGTTAAAAGACTTAATAAATCTTCTAACAGCTCCTAAAAACACCAACTTAGGCTCTGAACATTGAGGTATTTCATTTACTCATACGTTTTCTGGCTCCTTTTCCATGCTTTCTTCTACACTCTTGTTAAACTAAGTTCTTTTAAAATGCCTCAGCCAGAGAAATTCTTGCCTCTCCAGGCTCATACACAGTTTTACATTGGTTGGGATAATTGGCAAGAGTTTTAACACATTCCTTATTTATAACTGCTAACAGTTTGTTAGGACAAATACCTAAAGCCTTTTTAAAAATCACTGATCTTTTAAATGTTTTTTTTTATAACGAATAATATCCTGCGAACAGGGCAGCATATTTCAGGCTTATGAAATACTGCCCCCAGTATCTTTTTCTCTTGGTAATTTTTTTTTTTTTTTACTATACCATGGTGTGTTTGGAAGAGCAATATCTACCACTACCATAACTAATACAGGACTGCAAACATCTCTGCTGGTGGGTCTTCTCCATCTGCCCTTTCATCACTCTGGTGACTTTTGCATATACAAGGCAGTTTGCATTGGCAAATGGGTAAAGGAAAAGACGTGACTGCTCGGCTCCTCTCACAGTTCTGGGCAAGGCAAGGACCCTGTTGCCCCATACCCTAGAGCATGGTTGGGGGTGAGGCAGGGGGATTGTCCTGTGGGTGCCGGGGACACAAGGTGGAGCACAGTCAGGGACAGGGGGAAGAACTGGAAGCATTGCCAGGGGTAGTGGCATGGCATGTCGGGAGCATTTAAGAGAATTGCAGGGGGACACCTCTGGGTTATAGGGGGACTGTTGAAAATATAGCAGTGGACACCGGCGAGAGGAAGAGGAAGATGAGGGCAGCTGTTAATACTGCAGAAGGAGTATGTGGGCTTCGTTATTTCTGCTCTGGCAGAACAACTTTTTAATCGAAAACAGAAAGGAACACAATAATGGGGTTAGCAAAAGCGAAATCAATAAAAACATGGGTGACTATGGCCTTGGAATCACCAGCTACATCAGAGCGTCATGACTTTCTCCGGAGTTTTTCCGTTATTTTTTTGAAGCTTTCCAAACCAGTCATGTCTTTTGAAAGCCTAATCAGTTCAATCTTGGAGCTGCCTGGGGGGCAAAGCTCACATCTGAATACAAGGCTCATACTTTTCTCAAATTAGTGAGTATTTGGATTCAGTCAAGACTGAGATTGAGCTCATCTCTAGAAAATACATCAAACAGCCTGTGGAAAACACAGCTCACACACCTCATATTTTTAAATGTTCTATCATCTGAAACTATTACGTTTTTTCCCCGTTACACTCTTACACCATATCACTGAGTAACAGATGGACAGAAATCACCTAGCTATTAATGTTAACTAAAGCATGAACATAACATTTCAACTACGTTTCACATATTTATTGGAGTTCAAAAATTGTATTCATTATGATTATGCCAAACCAGGAAGGAATTTAGGCTCGGTAGGTGAGATTTATCCTATCTAATATCAAAGGAGACTAATAACTAAGTCTAACGCTGCTTGTGTAATCAGTATGGGAAGAAACAAACAGGTCTAGGGACAAAACAATCTTAGACCCTTGAGACCAAACACTCCTTGGAGCTACCTCTTGTTCTCAGCAGATAACAAAGGCAGACTAAATTAATACATCAAACTTAAACAACAGACCTTTAGATATCTGAAGTTTGAAGAGATGAAGTGCTTTTGTTTTAATAAGATTTAGGAAATGATGAAAGGAAATGACAGCTCACAATAAAGGTGTAGTGAAGGAAATTGCTGAAGACAGTTAATATATATCTTAAAAAAGACACAACAGTTCATGGACCTCAAAGCATACAGATCTCTGGCTAGTACATGCAGCCATTTTGTCATGCCTCTGTACAGTCAGTTTTATGAAAAAAATAACCATGAGTTGAAAGGAAAATGCAGTAAAGCTGTATGCATTCTCTAGGAATTATTATTTTTCTCTTCCCCTTACCTCTTTTTCCTTTTCCTTTTCCTTTTTTTCCTTTTCCTTTTCCTTTTCCCTTTCCTTTTCCTTTTTCTTACCTTTTTCTTTTCTCTTTCTTTTTTTCCTTTTCCTACCTTTTTTCTTTTTCTTTTTCCTTTTCCTTTTCTTCTTTTTGCTTTTTTCCTTTTAATTTTTTTCTTTTCTCTTTTCCTTTTTTCTTTTCTCTCTTCTCTTTTT
Source organism: Dromas ardeola (assembly GCA_013398915.1). NCBI lineage: Eukaryota > Metazoa > Chordata > Aves > Charadriiformes > Dromadidae > Dromas > Dromas ardeola. Next base: position 433,378 of record VYZM01018850.1, on the reverse strand, counting down.
TCTTTTCCCTTTTTTCTTTTCTCTTTTTTCTTCTTTCTTTTTTTTTTCTCTTTTTTCTTTTTTTTTTTTTTTTTTTTTTTTTTTTCTAGAATTTNTTTTTTTTTTTTTTCCTTTTACCAGAACTGAAAGGAGCACCAAATGCACATTCTTCTTAGCATTTCAATGAATTCTGTGGGGGACGAATAGCAAGCGTGTACATAACCACACACATATGTATGTATAAATTTACAAGCTACAATACCCAGACATCATGAGGCTCTGCTAATAATTTTCTCAACCTTGCCCAGACTGTAGCTACATTTATGATCTGGAGATTTATTGATTTTAGTTATTTTATCCCTCCCGTAATAGGAAACTAGCCTCTGGACCATTGACCTATTCTTGTTATAAATATACTTTAGCTTGCTCTCATCATAACACTATCCCAGGCATCTAAGGTGTTGTTATGAGGTGGTGGTGTTATAAGGAAGGTAACCATAACAGAGTTTTAAAGTAAATCGTTTAACTCTTCCAAATGAGTTTTCTTCTGCACCCATTAGGTATTGGCACAGATTTTGTTCTCCCAAGTGCATCAGGGCCCTGATCCACCACGAGAGCTTCCAGGCGTTTTGGTAGCACAAATAACACACAACAATAATGAAAGCTGCAATTTATAGCAACAATACAAACAGGTCTAGCCTGAACTATGTGGAAATGTGTGGTGAAACTCAGCAGCCCACGTCTGAGAGGCTTTGCTAAGGCTGCATGCCCATAGGACCTCCAGTTTCCAATGGTTTCCACAAAGAAGGAATTTGGAGCTCATCTTGCTCCAAGGTCTGAGCCGCTTGAGGTGGCCAGTGCTCTTACTCTTCGTTTGGTTAATAGTATAGTCATGGAGAGCATGTATCAGTTCCTTCCATCTTTGAATGTTAACACCTAAAATACTTGCTGTTTTTTAGGTAGAGGTAGTATATGAATACCACAGGTTATTCTGTATCCGTACCACAGTAAGTCAAATGATGCCGCTTAAATACTATCCTGCTCACAGTCTTGACAGTGACATCTTGGTGTCTGTGAGGAGCATGGCGACTGTGGGTGGTCAAGAATATCGAGACTCCAGCAATCACTTAGACAGTTGTCCACATACAACACTGACGTTCAGCTATTTTGGAGCAATAGGCAATTATAAATACCCAGTAATTTTCTGACTAGCTTATGTCAGGGGTGACTTTGGAAGTCTGTTATGTGCTGGATGTGCTGAGAGATTGACTGAAGTCCCATGTGATTGAAGTGGGAAATTTAGCCTTTAGGTCAATTGCATTTTAGTAACTGAAGCTAAAGGCCATGGCTAGGAGGGCCAGTGTGACCAGCTCAACATGCCTTGGAATCCAGCATGGAACCTCTGACAGAGCTGTAGCTGCCCAAGCATCAGCACCAGTGAGCTATAGGCTACCCAAGACAAAGTAATGAGCTAGGCACTGATATTCTCGTTCTACACTGATATTATGTCTGCTGTCTGAAGTACTTCTCTCTTCGCATAACCCGCATCCCGGTTTTACACAAGTTTTGAGCAACAGCTTTTCATCCATGTTATGAGAGCACTCACTGTTGATATATCATTAAGCTGTGAATACACATTCATGGTGCTAATGCCTTGTTGACTCTTCTTTCTAGGTCTCCCTTTATTCCCCATAGTGAGGAATCCAGCCCCACTTATACATGTTGTATTTGTAGTCTCATGGTAGTGCAACTACTTCTTCAGTGCAAGGGCACTGCATGTCCGCAATGCATTGTGACAGCAAAGCCAATAGTCTGAACCAAACAAGAATTTTGAAAAAATTAGCAAACTTCTTTTCCTGGGAGAATAGCAAAGGAGTTTCATTTCCACCTGACACTCTCTTCTGAAGGTTCACATCCCATGGCCGTAAGCAACACGGTATTCTTTATTCCTTCTCCTTCCCAGTATTATTTATTTGAGAAAAAGCGTATGAGCTGGCTTGATCAGGCTACATCAGTGTAAGGGATTACCATTTGTTGTCTGAGCCTGTGCAGTAATTTGTCACATCTTTGTCACATCACAAATTCATTGTGGTCAAGCCTGTGCCCCTGTCCTGTGGGTCTCTGAAGTAACATCTAAAGATTAAACCTTTGTGTCACCAGAGTCCAGACAAGAACATCCAGAAGAAAGGTATAATAGCCTTGGGAAATGGGAGGATGAGGCACTTCTGATTTTTCTTCTCTAATTTTTTTCCCCCCACATTCAACAAAATAAGAAGAAAGGACATATTCCTAGCAGTCACAGTTTGAACATGTAAATAGAGAAGAGTATAAGGACTGGAAAGGAAATACCTGGATGGGTTGGGGCTGATGTTTTAGAACTGTATTGACCCAGGTTCCAGTCTTGACTCCAAATGCAAAAGTGCAGTTGGGGGGTCAATTTGGTTTCTGCTGTTTGTAGCAGTGTGACAGTTTGGAAATGTAAAGAATCAAATCCTTTGAATTTACTGCGATTTCTGCTATCTCTTTGTTCTGTTCAGTGGTATTTATATATTTTCAGAAGTAAATTTAAATCTACCCAGCATCCTGCTGAGCAGAAAGCATGGAAAATCCTCTCATCCACCACCTACCAGACTCAAGCCCTGCCGAGGCACTGCATTGCTGCTTCCAAGATGCTTATGAAAAAGCTGTGTAATCATTTAATTTATTTTAGGAGGTGTTAGAATAGCAAAGGTAAAACAAATATTATCCTTGGCAGCTATACAGAATAGGGCATTATCATCACCCACGGATGGTAATATTCTTGTATTGATTCAATACATTTGTGGTTTAAAAGTCTAATGAATAGGTCTAGGCTGAATTACGTAGTGTAGTGATATTTGTAGGGAAGGGGAAAAAAAAAAAAAAAGCTTAGTTTCCGCAGAAGAGAACATCAGGAAACTCAGAGGAGCATTAGAGCAGATTTTGTCATGTTCTTCAGTGTGAAAAGACAGGGTATAAACACAATTATGTGTATGGGGAACTAGTGATTCCACTTCCTCCTTGTAAGGTTATATATAACAATATTTTGTAATTATTTTAGCTTAAAATTTGGAAGATTTAGTCCAAAACAGAAGTTAAGAGAACAGATCACTTCAGTAGTTCTTGCCTTAAAAATTTGTCTATACTTGGTGGTATTATTGTTACTTACGAATTGAGACCTTTGGAATTTCTGTAATGTTATTAGAACATATCTGAATCTTGAAAGATTGACATTTCAGAATTATTTCATCATCCTTTGGGTCTTGTTTGTATTACTTAGGGAAATAACTTTTGATTGAGCCAATTACAGTATGCTGAATGGTTAAATATATTAAGAGCAGTAACTGAAATCTGACATTCCATTGTTTGCACTCTTCCAAAAATACATGAGCCATTTTTACTTGAAAAGTGCAAACAGGGTTTGAGAACACGCTTTAAAAGAATACTGTCCCTTTACATCTGGCCTAAAACAAGCTTATACCAGACATAATCTGAAAATAAATGTTTCTGTGGGGATTAAAGGTTCCCCCCTTCTTTCTAAGATATGCAAAAAAAAAAAAACACCAAATCTGAAAAGAGTTTAAAATAACATACGGTCCCTTGAATAAAACTTGCCACTGATTATGTGAAAAAATTCCACTAACGCACTAAGCAGGAGAGAAAAAGTATCCATTTATAATATAAACATGAATAGGGAACGGCTGGCATCTCCCAATAGGTACATTGAGGGATGAAGATGCTGAGATGTGGCCATTAGGGCTGCATTAAATGCAATGCAAGAGCATTAAGAGCTGTGCCTTGGTATGGTGGCACCATGGTGGGAGGGAACCGAGCTCTTGGTGTTCATAGTGGGGTGTCCTGGACGTGCTGCATGGTGTCCCCCAAGCACTGCTTGCTCAGCTTCCCCCACCGCACTCCCCCAGCTGTGTGTAGGTCTATATTAAATGGAAGACAAGCCCTCCTGCCCTTCCCCAACCCTCATTTTAACAGTCTTTTGGAAATCCTGCCCGAATTTAAACTTTTGATGCAATACTGAAAGACTTTGTTGCCTTGACAAAGGCAAAACCAACTGCATCCATATTTCTGAAGGTCCTCCGCAACATGTAGAAGCAATGGAGGACTGTTATTTACCGTTCCTCACCAGGTATTCTGGACCCATCAGAGTTGTACTAACAGGCTACAGAAATGCAAGCAGTCACCACGCTACTGTGAGCCTCCAAAGGGTATCTGTGGAGCCTTTCATTACCGGAATCTCAACTAGCTTTCTAAAAAAGCAAAGTTTCTAGCTCTTGTGGTTGCAAGGGAAAGCCTGAAAACACAAATCCCTATTTTGGATGCATGTGCAAAAGCTTCTTAGTTATTATCCCTTTCCAGCCCCATGATTTTTCTTAATTGAATGGTTACGGGTATTTGGTTGGAGGTTGGGTTTTTTTTTTTAAAGATTAGAGTTGGTAAACTTATTTTATATTTAAGCATACATTCACAGCCTCCCTATAGATGAGACAAAGCATGTTGTTCACCTTAGAATCTCCTGAATTTAGCAATTAATTTAGAGTTCAATGCCAAATCAGGAGAGCACTGAAAGATCATGCAATTACCTTGCAGAAGGTACCAACTTATCAGCTTTTCTTGCAAGATTTCTGCCCTCCTGAGACCATCTGATTGCATCTGAAAACAGTTACTGTTTAGCTAAAGAGCCCCAGGAAAACCAGTGGAAGCTGTACAGCTAGGATTCGGTTTGGCTCACATCTCTGCTCTCACAGAGCATCTATTAAAGTTTGACTCTCACTGCAATAATGGACCACGAGTGGCTTTGGATTCAGATCTGAACTGTAGCTCTATGATACACGGCCCCTACGTTATTTAATAAAAACCACTGAAAGGTAAAAGACAGAAAATAAATCATTAGCACGTTTCTATTCCGTTTTGTGCACTTTTCAAGCCAGGCTGTAGTTTTTACATCTGCTTTTGTTAACCCAGTAGTTTTCATGCAGTGTTTCCTGCATTGGACCATCTTTTGCTACGATCCAATGCAGCTAAAGCTAGAATAGGTGAATAAACAAGTTGTAATTCAAAACTAAGTCACTAGGTGGTACATAACCGGAGATGCAGGGACGTTTGGACAGGCAAACGGTGATTAGCGCAACGTAATCATCTACGGAAGGGCTCCATTTCATTAAAGATGTGTTAGAGCACACATCCATGGCCATCTGTTTCTATTTTGCCAGCCCACTTGATTGGCCATCACAAGCATTCCCATGTGTGCTGAAGCATTGTTGAGCAGAACATCTGGCAACAACCAACACCGCCGTTAAAAAAAAACATGATAACAACAGAGGCATTAAAGCAAATATATGTACAATAATTTCATTGTTGAAACCTCTACCAAGTCAGGCCCATTGTCCAACAAAGTGAACATAGGAAATGCTCCTTTCCTAAATTTTTCTTTACTGGGCATGCCAACACTTCAGTAGGAAGACACTTTAATGGAATGCCTTTTTTTTTTCTTGGTCTTGGCTTTTGACATTGCTCAGAAGGCAATCAAAAAAAATTAAAGCATTTACAAGGGAATGAAAAGCATTAAAGCAAGACTGAACTTTTGACTAATTTTCCTGTATTAAATAGAAAAGAACATATTCATGCCATATGTTGTCAAAACATAGAACAACTGCATTCTAGAAATGGAACTGAAAAATAAAAACATCTGAATCTTTATCTTGGCAAAATAAAGAATAAGTGTTGAAGGAACCTAATGATCTTCTGGGAGTGAGAAAAGTTGCTCTCACTGAAAATGGATGGAATCCGTCCAGATTTACACTGATGTAGCTCCAAGCAGAGTTTGATCAAGGTTTAGTCAGCAAGTAACTAAATTGATCTATTTACAGCTGCTTTTTACCATAGATTTAAACTTAGTGAATAAGCCACTGTTTTTCCCATTTACATTTTTGAGAATAACTTCTAATGAATTATGAGGCACCTCATGCCGAAAAAAGCACACAGCTTAGAAAAAGCAGGACGTCCCCAGACCTCCTATCTTTCTTGATTCCTGTGTCCCTCTATTTTCTTTTCCTTCACATAGTTGAAACCCATCCAGACTAGCTAAGCATCTACAAGAAGACAGAAGAAAATATGGACAAGAGATATGTCTGTCCTTAGAAACTGAGCTATGCTCAACATCCTTAAGCAAACACAGCTGACACACTTGCAGTTTATCTGTTTATGCATTTCAGCAGTCACTGCAGAAACCAAGCTGATGTAGATTGATCTCACTTCTTACATTGTAGTGTGTAATAAAAAGCTAAAAAGCAAGACATACGTGCACAGTCCTGACATCTCCAAGCCCACGGCACAGGAGCAGAGTAAATAATGTCAAAAAAGTCTTTTTTGGTGAGGCCACCATAGTATCTTTCAACTAGTTACTTAGAAATGTAAATCCTGAGGCTGCAGGGGTAAGGACCTGCCTCTATATGCTGACCAGATTCATTGGACTATTATGTTTTACCAAAATTCCTGTTACATAGAACTTGAGGAGGAAGAAATTTTCTGCTTCTACACATTGCTAAAAAGAAAGGAATGCAAGGCTTCTATGCTCTTTCTTCTGGAGAGTACAAGAATACCTTAAGTGCTGTCTTTTCTTGCCCTCAGCGCCCGAGGATGGTCCACTTAATTTGCTAATAGCGACATAGTTTGGGATGACGCTACCTGCTGGCAGCCAACCATGAGGAGGGCTTAGGGGAAGGAGAAGGGACAAGTACCAAGATGCTTTTCCTTATTAACTCTCAGTGCTGGAAGACAGGGAACAGAGTTCCTTTGTATTTGCTGTTGGGGCCCGTTACATTCATCATACATGTGCACTGCTGCTGGTCCTCTCCTCCCCTAGCAAAATCCTTTCATTCCACACCAGATCAGTGGAGAGGTCAGACTTTGTGCAGGTACTGGGTTAAGTTACTCTCTGTTCTCAGATATGCTGTTTGACATGGCTGGCTGCTTTTAGAGGATATGTCCAAGCTGGTTCGGGGATCCCTGCCAGATCTCCACTGCTGTGGAGGGCTCACATCCCCACTGCCTTTCTGGGGGAAGAGGACCCTGGCACCAGCCATCCTCTCCTCTGTGTTTTGGCTGCTTCTTGGAGTAGATGGTTTGGTTTGTTCCACAATCAAGCCCCAGAGCAAGTTACCAGTTACACAGGGGCCCTGGAATTAAAACAGAGTAGGTATAAAGCTGATGGCGCCATCACACCCACTTCGGACTACCCCAGCTGCTTGGACATGGCCCCCGTTACTACTTTATAACCTCTGGCAGAAGGACTAGGCAGAGTTGTTTTTACTGGCAAGAATGAGATACGGTTGTAAGGGAATGTTACTGATGCACAAGGAAGAATGAAGATAGACGGTTGCACTAAAAATACAGTGGTCACAACAGAGCTGTTAATAACCTCAGTGAATATCATCTCATTTCTCCTAAAACCACCTCTGCTGCCCAAGCATTCGAATCACTCATCTCTTCCCCCAGTGCTGTAGGCACAAGTCACTGGGGTCAACATCCCCCCTTTGCTGAGAACTGCGGTGCACGTGTCTGCCCAGCTGATTATAGGTTGGATCCACCACTTGAGCAGCCAGGACTGTTTCAGAAACATTAATTTGCTACTGGAGTAAATGGTTTTCCAAGGTATTTATTCCCAGATTGAACTCACACCAGTTGGAAGTGTTGGGCTCTGACTGCAGTGTCCCTCCAGCTCTCCAGGAAAGGCACAAACGGAGGTAAACAGATGCCCTCCGTCTCCCCCTTTGGCTCCTCGGCGTGGCTGAGGTTCCCACATCATTTCTAGTATTGAGTTCCCACATCTTTTTTAGTGCTGAGTTTTGGATCAAGGCCCCTAGTCTTCCTGCAGCTGTAACAACAGCAGCAATTTAGTGGTAAATTCTGTCAGAAGGATTATGAAATTCATTGACAAATGTTCCTGTATAGTGTGTCAGATTTGAAGCATAACTGAATGGGAAAAATAGTCTTACTCCAAAGTGTTTTAAAAAAATGTTCAGTATGTTGCACAACTATTTGCTCTTTTTTGTTGCCCAAGGAACCAGTTTTGGTTACATTCACATTTCTTTTGTCACTGGTTTGTTGGACTGGGTCTAGTGGTAGCTGATGGATCTGTTTTTATGACATTGCCAAGGGAGTCCAGAGGTGTGAGGTAGGACTTCTGGCACTGCGGTCTAATAAAAAGGGGAAAAAATGCATTTAAAAAGTGAATGTAGAAGGCCTAATAAGAGTTTGAGAGATGCGATGGGGGTACTTTCTTTTTTTCTTCCCTCTAAGTAACTCTCATTTATCATGGGCCTTGGGATGGTAGACCTAGCCATGTGATTCCGTCTTTTCTCTTTTGTGATTAGGGCTTTGGTGTTTTGCTGTATTTGTGACCAGCAATAGTTGATTTAAAAAACAAAACAAAACAAAAACAAGCCAACAAACAAACAAAAAACCACAAAAAAACCATGAAACAACAAAGCAATTCATTCTTTAATATTTGGAATCTGGCTGTGCTTACCACTAAATTGGTAAGAAGGGATCGCGAGTATTTCTCTGTACGAAGGAGGAACAGTAGCTTTCCCAGTATGCTGCCAGGGTAGAAGAACCCAGAGAAACCCTAAAGTTCCATAGCACATTCAAGAAATTATTTATTTTTGCCTATCCATTTCTAGGATCAATTTTTTAAGTGCTCAGATTTGGTTTAACTCTGATCCCACTGACTTCAAAAAGAACAGAAATAATCCGCTGATGAGTTCTCCTGCAAACCTCATTCTTATTTGTCATGCAAGAAGGAAAAATGCAGCCTAGGAGAGTAACAGGTCACATAAAGAAGTTGAAATGGAGGATCTCTGAACTCCTAGTTTTTCATTTAGAAAGTACTCAGATGCAACAGTCAGTCAGAGGCTTTATAGCAGCAGAGCCTGGTATCATGTACACATTTTAGATGCCAACTAATTCTCCGCCAGGGTAAACTGGGAATAGCTAAGATTTCTTATTTGGGAAAGAGAGATCAAGGACTCAGGAGCAGGTCGTATTTCACAGAATGGAAATATGCACTTCTGGGAGCAGGCTGCCTTTTTCTTACTGCCGGCAGCTAAATAAAAAAGCTGAAAAAGAAACAGGAGTGGCCAACCTATGACTCTTGAAGCACGTGTAGCACACAAGCAGCACAGGATTTGTTTCCTAGGCTGAGACTGCGCTGCATGAGCAGCAGCAACAATGTTTTGGTGGATAACTGGGATGCTCAGGGACAGGAAGAAGGGACCATCATAGGCTACAGCAGCTGGTGGTCACCAAGTCTGCCAGGACCCTGGTCACTTCCTTCCCAGTGGAATGGTTGGATACCTGCAGAACATCTGCCACCTTGCGGTGATCTTTCTCCCCTTGGCTTTTTGAGGTATGTGGTACATACACTGGGCTTTTCAACTAGGTGAAGAGCTTGATATACTTGGTGGGGCATCAGAGAAGGCTGGCAACTCCCATTTTTTATAAATCCATTCCCCTTGTGGGAGTAGCAGACATAGTAACGCCCAGTTGATCCCCCACTCTCTGTACTGAAGACAGTATCTCCTGCTCTACCCACTGTCCACTGACACAGATGTCTCCTTGGGGGCAATCCTTATGGCAATATAGGATTCTCACACAGGGAGTAAATCTTTCATGACAGACTATCAGACTTAACCCCTGCAGCTACATATTCTCCAATGCTTAGAAGAGAGGTCTCCCACAGTAGGATACCTCAGCTGGTCTTCAACCGCAGGATAGACAGAGAAACCTGCAGAATTGTTTGGAAGAAGCTAAGTACAAGTGTTTCCCAGTTGCATCATACACATTAGATAAATTGATCATAACATACTATCTCTCATCTCTGGTTGCTTTCTTCTCAAACAAGCATGATCCAGATGAATAACGTTTGGAAGAGGTATTAAGAGCAATATGGAATGGCAGAGTCAAGCATGCTCTGTGTTTCACTCCTTGGTATATTGCCATATATTTTACATCTATAGTGATCCTGGGATGCTTTTACTAAACCATGCAGTTGCTGTCAGTAAACTTACCAATTGAAAAACACGGGAATTTAGAAACAAAAGAATCAAAATCTCCTTCAAGAAGATAGTCTTGTGTTAAGTGACCTTGCCTTTGTGAAATGTCATTGAAATCAATGGGGCTTTTGGTGGGATGAAGAGATGCACATCATAAATTGTGCAAACTGATCCAATACATCAGAGGACAGAATTTAATCTGGTCCTCAGTGTGCCAGCTGTACCTGGAGGCATTACTTGGGATGTCCCCTCAGTTGCTTCTAAGTGTTCCCTGCAGGCCTGGGGAGTCTTGCTGTTTGCTGGTGCTATTGTTTCCACGTGGGAGGTGCATCAGAAATGCTCCAAGATTCCATTACATCACTTATCCACAAGTCCTTTGGACTCAATTCCTACCACTGTACCCTTCCTGCTTCACTTGTGAAGCCCCTGAAAGAGCAACCAGAAGCACTTTGTCACCACCTCCAGGAGGCATACTCCCACTCCATCCCAGCAAGCTGCTGCCGACTCCAGCACCTACCCCCATCTACAATGGGTGCTTTTTATGAATGTTGTCCAAGTTGTCTTTTGATAGCTAAAGCACTGCTTTGCGTACTGTGAATGCTTAAGTAAATATATTAACCTCAGATCTGTAACTTCACAAAGCCTCATTATAGTTTGTACGCTTCACTGAAACCTTACCCTGTAGTACTTAACATCTGTGATTCAGGGTGTCAAAGTGTTAATCGGCCGGCATGATCAAGATTAAACAAGTAGATTATTTTGATATTCTTCAGTAATATATTAAAAGTGAAACATGATCCGTTGGCCCTTGAGGTTCAGTCTCAGCACATGCAATTATACAAGGAGTTCCCTGTAAAAGTGATCTGGAGAGCTGAAAAAAGCGAGTCCTTCCCAGATGTGGTCTTAGCAGTGGTCCATAATACATGACATCAATGAGTTAAACTAAGGAAACCAGTGAAGGCCAACATCTCGGTTTTAAGTTTCAGATGAGGTTTTTGCTTATGCCCACCTCAGGAAATGAATATTGCATTCATAAATTGTTTTTCTTATCCAGGAGATGAACCTTAACATTTTCATTCAGCCCCAGAGTATTAGATTTCTTTAACACTTTGCCACATTAGAATATGTTTTCCATCTGACTCTGATGATGCAATATCTGAAGAAAAAGTTGGCTGAGTGGCATTCCATAACAAGCAATAAAAGTTTATGATGCACAGAGTATGATAATTGGCACAATATGAATTGAATGCTTCCTTATGGATAATATTTGATAAGAAATAGCATGTGTAGCTATCATAACATTTCAATCAACCCACGATTGCTACTTTAAACTGTATTTATTTTATTGTCTCCATAATGGATTTTACAGTGCCAAAAATTGTTCTGACTTCACTAGAAAGATGAAAAATCAGTGTGTTGTTTTCCCTGGTGCATTTATTTCCCACTGAAATCCTTCTCTCTTATTTTCTTCTCATTTTCTTCTCTTTTTTTTCAACCCACCTCCTTGCCATAAGCTGTTGACATATGATTTGTTGAAAGTCGAAGCTAGTGGACACCAGTGTTTTATTTTTTCCCCCCACCGTGGCATTATTTTTGCATAGGGGCTTTTACAAGGTTAATTAAACCATAATGGGGAAATCATTCACCGACAATGTCCTTTCCCAGTTTCCAGATTTTATAAACCTCACACCTGTTTTTCTTAGGTTTTTGTGCTACATCAGCCTATAAATCCTCCTATATTTCCCAGTGTAGTTTCTTATGAAATAAAACTTCTTTCCCTCCATTTGCTCAACTGTTTTCAATACTTGCAGTCAGGCCTGAAGTTGTCAATCAAGGAACAGCTTATCAGTCTGAGCTTTTCCTTTTCAAGCGTATACTCAGTGACTTTTGAGACCTGTCAACACCCAGTTGATTTTAGCCTTAACAATAAAGTCACACTCTATCTCCCACCTAGTAGCTTTAGATTAAATTCTGATGTCATATACGTCATATTTACATAGTTAAAACTCATAACAAAGCAACCCACAGGCAATAGGATGTAATAACCATGCAACAGAGCCATTTCCTGTCCCCTTTTTTCTCTCACACTATGTTTCGTGTAGTTTATTGGATGTGAATGTTTTGAAAATGAAAATCGTCTGGGAGAAAACTGCTAGCCAGGCGTGAGGTTTAGAAGAATTCAACTAAAAGAATATATAGAGTTGTAAATGCTTGGCCACCTCTGGTATTGTAAAATAGAAACTCTTTCAATATTCCTTTCATTTCCACAAGAAGAATAGATGGGAGGCCACAATTATGTGCTCCAACAGTCGATTTTTAATATCTTTAATTCTGCTCATATTAAAGGAAAACAATTAACTTGGAGTCAGAAAGCCTTAAACACCAAAAGTTTTACAGTTTTCATTTTAAAGCACAAAGGACCTACTTCAAATACAATGCAACTGGAACTTTAACCACGGGCTATGTTTAAAAGACAAATCCACCACGGTACTTTAAACAATCAATTAAGGCAAGTTTAACAATTTTTTTTCAGCCTCACAAAATAGCCCCATTAAAAGTAAGAAAATAAAAACCGCTGTGTGCTTCTCTCTCTCTCTCCCACACACACATACAGACAGAGAATACACTTTAACCATAGTCATACCAAAAGATTGTGTTTTATCTAAAAATAAAGAAAAGAGTAAGCCTTAACCGGTGAACTTTACGTAGAGCAGTCCAGTACCTTCTGCAAACTGGCTTTTCAAACTGAGAACAACTGAAACACTCTCATCGATTTGGATATTGCTAGGACTCTGAGTGAAAAGTAAAATACCACTTCAAAATATTTATCAAGGGGATTTTTTTTCACTAGTACTGATTTATTTTAAATTTTAAACCTAATTCATAAATAAGAGAATACAAAGAGTGAAGGAAGTTTCTGCCAGAAGGCCAAAGAAGACCCTTCTGGTGGGCAGACCCAGCGACATATCCCTTCTACCCGAGCCATGCCCTTCTGCATGATGTTCCTGCATGGAAATAAATGGTACTTTAATGCTGAAGGGGGGACTCCAGGGGATCCTCCAATTGCTAAAAGCTTACAGGTAGGCTGGGCTTAAACGCACATGTCTGTCTGCACTGAGCAGGGCTTGCATCACGGGTTGTGTGCAGTGGGCTTGCCCAGATGTATGGCTGGCATCCAGTTCCTGCAAACCTCCCTGCTTCTGTTTTTCTTGCTGCTGCGGCTGCTACTATTGTTCCAGCCACTTTCTTTGCTACGACGGCCTGGTCAGTGGAGGCTAAATCAAACTGGCCTTGGGGTCAGACAGCTCTCCATGGACTTGGGAGAACAGTTTTATTTGTGCTGAGTTCTCTGGTTCTTGCTCAGTAAATAATGGTCCATTTCAAAATGAACTATGTGTCAAAGCACTGGCTTTCTAGTTTGTCCTGACAGTGCTTTATTCCTCAGCAATTGGCAGCCTAAATTCCTCAGGAGGGATAGCATGTTACACAGCAGGCCCAAGGAAGAAGGACCCTATGGGTGACCCTGGCTTGGACATCAAATGTGAGCTACTGGTGCTGCACAGGGACCTGCAGAAAAGGTGAATGCTAGGGGTATAAACAGGAACGACATTCATGAGACATCCTTCAGCTCGCTTGGAGGACTGAAGCACTGAGTCTTGTCTTGGATGCGGCACTTCAAAATGATGTGAAGGGAGGGACTGAAGAGAAAGACAATGAGAACACGCAGAGATCAAGGAAACAAGGAGAAAGAAGAAAATTTGTGCTGTTCAGCCTAGAAAAAAAGGAAACTGAGATGAGAAATGGTAATAGGCTTTGAATGCTTTGAATGATAGCTGCCGAAGGGGAAAGACCTATTCTCACTCTTTGCACGTCCCTTTAGATGTGAAAAGCAGTAACATGCTTAAATTGGAGCAGGGAAGAATGAGATTAAGCATTAGCTAGGCATAAGGATCCTTAAGCACTGGAAGGTGCTTCTGAGGGAGGTTGTGCAATTTCTCATACTGATGGCTTTTGTAAGAAGAAAGACTTCTAACAGAAACAGTTTTGGTACAGCAGATCCTGTCTTGAATCAAGGAGATGGGTAATGACTTCCCATGGCTCCTCACACCCTTGTTATCTCTAAGTCTATGCTTGGCCTTTGTCTCTCTTCCTGACTAACTCCATATCAACACCTGTTCCTCCTCCTAAGCCATCCTGCTCAACCCTGCAGCCCCTCCTAAGGCAAAGTTAATCATCAGCAGGCAGTAGCACTCACTGGAAATAGCTACGTTCATTCCCTCATCTCCTGCCGGTGTTTCCTGACAGGAGCTTGCAACCGCAGCGAACGGATGGCCAATGGCAGTAGCAGAGAAGCAAAGTCACCCAAGGTCAAGCTATTGGTCAGCAGTTCAGCAGTCATCTTGGGCCTCCTGCACCCATAGACTTGTGAATCTAGTGGATCACGTTATGTCTGTCAGTCAACTGGCCTTCAGTACCAGGGTTTGGCTATCTCTACAGAAGGAAAAAATATATGGGTATAGTTAACATGTGTAACTCTAATGCATAACACATGTAGCCATGTATGTAGCCAGAAGGTGTTCATTGTGCTTGCTGGAGTGATGATTGCCTCAGTGTGCACCACATTTTTTGTGCCACTGCTGCCTTTCCCCCATCAATTGCCTGTTTGGCCACAGAGCATGAGTGCTTTTTTCTTCCCGCGTAGTGAAACCACCAGTCTCATGCCAGCATCAAACCCACTGTGGACCTCCCTGTACTGCAGGAGACTTCAGGATGTCACGCAGCCAGTCTGACATTCAGAGTTGCTGAGCTCTTGCTGAGCTTTTGCACCGTGTGCTGAAGTCAGCAAGAACAGCAGATGTTCAGCAACTTTGGAAATCAAGCCAAGAGCTTTTGCTGGGGTTGGTCTGATGGCAGAAGGACCCTATTCTCTGTATGTGATATAAAGCCCAAGCTGTAGAGTCCCTGCTCTTCAAATGGACATGCCATGTACACTGAAATTGCATTCTAAGTCTCCTGAATGCTTAATTTCATAGCGAGGAAGTTCATATGAAGCCTTCAGACAAAATATGAAGCCTACATAATGGAATGAGTGGACATAGACTGCTAAGGCTTGCAGCAGCCAAATTTTTAAGGGAGATGTGGCAGACTTAGTTCTTCTTTCCTAGAGTTTATATGTGCCTAGAGAAACACATGAGATGTTGCTCATTAGGGAAGCATGATGCCACTGAGCATCATCTGTCTCTGGACTCCTCGTGGGCTGAGATTAGTGAAGGCAGGATGCAGGAGCTGGTGCCCCTCCCAGACACCCCTTTTATGATACTGTGGTTCCCATCTTCAGGCCTGGCACCAGTCCTGCTAGATGTTGGCCACAACATGCTGGGTGCCAGCCTTGGCACTGGGGTGGAAGTTGTTGACCACATTGTGTAAGCTACCTACAGGATACCACCCAGTAGCATTAAGGACTCAGTGGGAGAGCTTTTTGGCTGACCTGAAGTAGCACATACACCTATGTGTGAAATAGCTACTGCCCTTCTCATTTTTCTATTACTGTATAGGGCAATGAATCCTGATGAAAGAGCTGAGCGAGAGCCCATGTTAGTACCTGTGTATTTCAGTCCATAATGGAAAACAGTTCCTTCTCAGCTTTGCACACAGAATGATGCTGAGGGATGAGGTCTCTGCTGCCCTCACAGCTCACAGTGACTTGGGTCTGCAAGGTCTTGTCTGCAGCAGCTAGGACCGAGTCTCTGCAGACCTGACTCTCAGTTCTCACAGGCCTTTCATGCTGCCTTCTCTTCTTACTAGCAAAGCTTTGTCACAACTTTTCAGAGAAAGTATGCATTTCTTCTTCACTTTCCTTGCCTTTTTGTTTATTTAACCATAGAATCATAGAATCATTTTGGTTGGAAGAGACCTTTAAGATCATCAAGTCCAACCATTAACCTAACACTGACAAGTTACCACTAAACCATGTCCCTAAGCACCAGATCTACCCATCTTATAAATACGTCCGGGGATGATGACTCAACCACTTCCCTGAGCAGCCTGCTCCAATGCTTGATAACCCTTTCCATGAAGAAATTTTTCCTAATATCCAATCTAAACCTCCCCCGGTGCAACTTGAGGCCATTTCTTCTTGTCCTATCGCCTGTTACTTGGGAGAAGAGACCAACACCCACCTCGCTACAACCTCCTTTCAGGGAGTTGTAGAGAGTAATAAGGTCTCCCCTCAGCCTCCTTTTCTCCAGGCTAAACAATCCCTCAGCTGCTCCTCATAAGACTTGTTCTCCAGACCCCTCACCAGCTTCATTGCCCTTCTCTGGACCTGATCCAGCACCTCAATATCTTTCCTGTAGTAAGGGGCCCAAAACTGAACAGAGTATTCGAGGCACAGCCTCACCAGTACCAAGCAGAACATTTCCTCTTCCCATTTACCAAGATTTTAATTTGTCTAGGATAGACACTTTCTTTTAATCTGTCACTCATTTGTACAGTGGGTGAGACAACATTGCTCTGAACCACTACTATTTTTAAAGTAAGAATAGTAGTGGTGACGATAAGAATAACAAATCCATAAGGCTTTATATCTCAGGGAAAGATGAACTGGGAGCCACATGGCTGCAGGAAATGTTGGGAGAAGGAACCTAGAGGTGACTTGCTTAGTAAATATATCCATACATTTTCTTCTGCAAGTGTTGCATCGTACATTAGGCTTTCTGATTCCTTGGTGAATGAAGCGTAGTGTGTATGATACGGAATGAAGACATTGCATATGAGAAGTTTATGATGATTACAAAGGCAGAAGCCAGGGTGCAGTGTGATTTTCCTTCAACTAGTCTTCTACCAGCCAGTCTAACAGGGAGGAAATATGGGGGTAATAAAGCAAGTAAAAGAGAGGAGTAACTGAATTAGTTGGAGGAATGAAGCAAACTGACATTCAGCTTGCCCAGCTTGTCACTATTAGATGTGCAAGTGATAAAATAATCAGATGAACAGAATGGCCTCAGATACCGCAAACTGTTACACAAGTCAACTCTGTGTGTCACATTACTGAATATTTATGAAAATTAATATGAAACAATGGAAAAGTTCTGTCATTAAAATATGACCTGCCAACTGCTTCTACCATTGTTTTCACTGCACCCCATGAAACAAAGAACATTTGGAGCCCAGGCCTCTGCTTCATTTTCAGCTTGTCCCAAACTTGTGATTTGTTGTTGCAATTTTGTCAAGATGTGAGAAAACAGTGGCTGGTTCTGCCACCAGCATCTTCCAGAGGGCTCTATACAAGGACTTTGCTACACAGCAACTTCCACACTGAAATGAACTATCTCTTCTCAAACCCCTCATTGCGTTCTCTTTTGTGGAGCTAAGGGCATTCTCCTGCCCTTCCTTATGCAGGACAAATCCTGGGGTTTTTTTTTTCCACTGGGAGCTGGGCCTGCAGGGCTGGGGCAGGTACCCGTGTTACGAAACGGCAGAGCAGACAGTTGCAAGCCAAAATCAGTGCTCAAGTGCTACCTCTCTACTGAAGCCAATCAGACCTAAGGACCTCACTCGGTATCGTCGGCATATCATCACGGATCTAGAATTCACACACAAGGATATCTGAGATTAATACGTTTTTTCTTTACACTTTGGCTAGAAGATATCTGTGGTCGCAGTGAGGTAATGACTGGCAGATGCTGATTTTCCAGTGACCTGTAAGGATGCTTGCTCTTGATCTCAATTCAGCACTCCTGCTGGTATGTTTTCTTACCCTTTTTTAACTTACAGTCTTGGACTGGCTCCCACACATCCAGGCTTCATTCTCTCAGGCTACATGTAGCAACTGCTGTCCCCTTTCTGCAAGAGCCTTTTTTCTAAATTACTTTCTAGTCTTCAACATGTTTTACTCCCTTTTTTGTTCACTTCCTTTTTCCCCTCCGTAAATTAGCTTTCCCCCCTAAACTGACAGGTCTCGACTTTCCATTCAGACTTCACTTCCACCTTGGGCTTTCTGCACTCCTTATGCTCTGCCACCCCTTGTCTTTAGCTGGGGGGCTCCTCTCGCCTTCACCGTGCTCCCTTCAGGGTCACGGGAGGCAATCTCTGAGCAGCGCCTGTTCCTCCACACCAGCTCTGTCCCTGTCTCACATCCCAACCCTCCTTCCTTCCAGAGCAAAGGATGGAAAAACAAAGTAACAAATCATTTTCTTGACTTGGGGGTTTATGCATGGATCCCTCTTTGGTCTTGGCACCCTCCATTCTCCTTTAATCTTATCCATAGCTCCTCCTTATGCCATTTCAGAAGTGAAATAAAATACGTAGCATATAATGCATCTTTTCCTTGCTTCCTGCTTTCATCAGCTTGCTTGCTCACAGAATTTGAAGTGCCCGTGCTCTCTTTTAATGTCTGAATCTCATTTTTCTTGATTCCCCTCTTGGCTTCAAAATTTTTGAGCATGCTGTCTCCTCTTCGCCTGTGTGATGTATCTTACAGACTGCTCGCCCCTCCGAAGACAAACCGCTAGTACAAATACAGAACAAACAACTGAGATGAATGAATACCTGGGCAACCATGGCCAAGTGAGAAAACTGTTCATTTGAGAAAAATAGTACCACACACTTTTAAGAACATTAGGGAAATAAATGCTTTGCTTTTTTACATAGTTCTTCCTTCCAAAGACAGCTGCAAAGGACAGCTGCAAAGAGAGTGGGGATTTTTTTGTTTGTTTCCCTGGCTCAAATGGTAGATTCGTGTGGTAACTTGAAAAAAGTTCATTTGGCTTTAGATACACTCAGTTGTCCCCTACTGTTATATCCAGAGATAGACTCAAACCGGCAACACAAGCATAGCTCCAAACACAGGTGGAATCTGAACATAAATCAAACTGTGTCCAGCAGTCCCAACACCAGTTCTCCCCCATCCAGAGCTCCCATTGGCATCCCCAACACAGGCAACTGATGGGGTTTAAACAAAACCAGGAGGGTTGGAGCCAGACCTGGATATTTCAAGTACCTGTTCATATTGCCTTGTCCAAGCTCATTGTCCTTCATAATTGCCATCATATGTTACTACGTGCAACGTGACTGAAAGATAGCTCTATCTCCATTCCGCTGTTTGCTTATACTGCATCACAGTATATACAGCAGGAGCCTCTCACAGCTGTACAAAAGTTGGGACCAAAGTGCCCATAAACAAGCACAATCAGTAGCCTGGACTAATTTTCACTAGCAATTATATTTTATTTGTGTGTTCTGCGATGGGAAGTAGCTAAAATCAACTCTCTACTTCTACTGATATTAAATGCAGATAGTATTTTCCCTGCTGTAATTGTGTATCTTCCTTTAACTGTAGTTTGGTTAAAGCAAAAGTAGACCATATCACATTTTAAAATAACATTTCTTTATTTTTTTCTCAAATGTAGCAATAATATTAATTTAATATGGCAGAAAAATAATACATTATTTAATTCTTTAAAAGTTTAATGTGAAATTCAATCTATGTACATTATTTTTCTCAGATCGTTTCACACTTTACTACCAATACTGTTTTGGTTTTTTTTCACGTGTTCACTTCATTTTTAACACTCCCTAATCCCATGCCATGAGGAAAATTTCACAATTCTGTGTACTCAAGGAAATTTGACAATGTTACTTCACCAAAGACATTTCTATTTGGAAGCTAAAATGAAACAATTCTGAATGGATGTCAGGACTAAGTTATAAAATGAAAGACAGTGTTTCAGACTTCACAGCAGCATTATAAATCAGCATTTTTCAATCTCTAAGTCATGTGATCACTATGGTTCTCTGTTTCCTCAACAAATCAAGGATATCCATCAAAATACAAGTCTTTCCATTGTGCATAAATAGAGATTAAAAGTATCATACGTTGTTTCATAATTGTACACGATATCACCCAGACAAAAGAAAACCATTGTCTGAAATCAAAGGACTTGAACATTGACAGAATCACTTGAAGAGTAGTTCATTCAGCTGGGGGACTTGGGACTTGGGGTGCCATCAAAACATTCATAATGCCTACAACCACGTGCATGGCTAATTGTCACTAGAGTGCTCCATTAGACAGGGATTTTCACGGATTAAACAGTTCTGGGGGACCAGACAAACATGTCTGCCCAGATCTCCATCTGCCTCTCTTGGTCACCGCCTTCCAGATCTCAGCAGAACTGTGTTTTCTTTTTGCATCAAACCACCAAAGTAAAGTAGGGCAAACACAGTCAGGGAATCCATTAGAAACCTCAAACCTTGGTCCAACCTGCTAAATATTTATTGAATTTGGAAAAAATGTGAGACAAATTTAGACTGAACTTGGGCTGATTTATTGTGTTTGGCAAAACCTGGTTGTTTCATACGATTATGACTCTCAAACCAGACAAAGCTAAGTGGTTTCATTTGAATGAAACTAAAGCTTAAATCAAAGCTGGAGAGACATTACTGGAACAAAAGTTGTTGGGGTTTTTGTCTTTTTTTTTCTTTTTTTTTTCCAGGAACAAAAGTTATTTTGGTTTGGTTCTTTTTTCATCTCGAGCCAAACTCCATAAAATATTTTATCTGCTCCTTTAGTCCGCCTACGCATACACAAATGGAAAATCATGCTGATTTGCAGTACAAGTTTTTTTCCCAATCGTTATTTACCTGTCTTCACCAGAATGTAAGTCCTCGCAGTTTTCTCAAGGTTGAGTTCTTCGCAACAAATAGATTCTTCCAGAACAGAGAACTCTCTTTGACTAAAATATGCAGATATTCTCAATCAAAAAGAGAAAGAGAAACTCTCATGGTTTTATTGGAGAGGTTAAAACAAATTACTATTCCAAATGTTAAATTACAGGGAATAGGCACGTGAAAGCAACAATAAAATAGCAACAGAAAGATGCAAAAAATAGAGGCTAATTTTGCTATTCTGGAATTCCCACGTGTTGTGAAATTTATAGCACTTCCTTATATCATTATCATCCTTATTATTTGGAATCATGAAGAGGAGTGTTTTTTTCCAGACAGAAGTTTTGGAGAATGTAAGTTGCAAACAGTTGTCTCATTATTTCATAGATTTGATTTTTACCTAGTGAAATAATTATTTTTAAAATAAACTACATTCTTATCTTGACGCTAATGCAGATACATAGCCACCTCCTCACAAAAACAGATATTAAACAAGAAAATTTAAAGAACTTGGGCAGGTAGCACTACATTTTTTCCTTGTGTGTTTATACAAAATCATTTCCTTTCAGGTTTGAATTATAAAATTCACCAAAGCAAACAGAATTTTTGCTTTGAATTGCAGATGTTTTCCTTGACAGAAGAATGCATTTAATTTAAGTTGCAATGCTGCTGATGCTGGAGTAAAGACAGGAACAGTTGTACTGCAATTTTTCTTAAGATAGAATTAACATGTATTTAATATTTTCATCACTGGAGGCCAAACAAGATTCTGGCATCACCGTGGCCACATAAAGCAGAACACGATGTAGTTATGAGTTCATTTACACAAATACTCTAGCAACTGAAGGTAGAGTCAGAGCCTTTTTCGTGTCATTCAAGAAAATCAAAAAATGATGTTTAAACCTGAGCAAAATGCAAAAGGAGGGCACAGAGTACTTTAGCACAGGACACGAACAACAGTGATAAAATAAGGTTTAAAAATAAAAAAGGGTTTCATATAGATAATAAGACCACCTAGAAATGCAATGGGTAATGCTTAGGAAGGAGGTGGTGAGAAACATGCACCTCGGGGTTTCATCCTGGGATTGTCTATCCCTCTAACACCCCATAACCACAGCATGCCCTTCATGGGGTCGGAGCCTTGCCTACGAGCTGGCTGTGCTCCCCAAGCCTTCCTCTGCTCCCCTCCCAGGGCAATGGGGGGCATCAGCAAGGCACACCATTGAGGCAGGGGTGATAGAAGCTACTCGGTACCGGCAAATTAAAGACAATGGTATGGTAGCAGGGCTACACAAAGGCCAGTGTTCCCCTTGCCTTCCCCGCTGCTTCATGAGCGATGCTGTGCTGCTCAGTTGACGTGACATTTCACTGTCTGGCCTTTCAGAGGGTCACCCCAAATTAAGTGTTTGCAGAGTAACACCCCAGAAAGGTAAAGCAAGACCATTTTATACTCTGCCACAAGCACGTCTAAAATAATACCCACTCCCACTGTGGTGGGGAAAAAGGCTAGCTGCAATTAAGCTGCCGAAGTATAGCGCTTTCATTCATTAAAAACAATTCTTTGATTTAGCGCACAACACAAAACACCCACAGACCACAGGAAATCTCTGGGCTAATTCTCCTGCCCTTTCACCTCTCACACATTCGAGCTTTCTGCTTTCTTCCTCCTGTCCATCTGCTTTAATCATTAGCAAAAGCCGTGTGCAACAGCTCTCGCAAGTAAAGTCAGCTGTCATCAGAGCATATTTAAACTCTGACTGTTAGTTTCCACTAAATCAGCTCTATGCCCACAGGCCTCATTAAGCCTGGAGAAGGGCAATGTTGCAGGTCCCAAAAAGCTCTAGGGGAAACCAGCCTTTCCCAGATGAAATTGTGGTCCACATGGTCCTTGGACCACGTTTATCTTTTCCTGAGTTTTCCAATAGCTTTGAAGGAGAAACATGATTTGCGTAGAAAACAGACGGTGTGTGACCGGCACACTGGGGATAGATCTGAGGATGGCGGTTTTGCATTGTAGGTATTTGAGTGCCAAAATACACTATCATTAGGAGGGAAAAATAAGTACGGCTCTTGACAGTGGTCTAACATGGTGAGTACAGAGAGGACTGCAGTACAAGACCTGGAGAGGGTTCGATTTTGCTTAGGAAATGAGCTCCCCTTTCATAACATGCTTGCCTTTCCACAGAGCAAGGGCTGAAAGAAGAGAATGAAGGCAACTGCCGGGGCAGCTCTTAATGTCCAACCAGGAGAGGTGCGTGGGCAAAGAGGTTTGGAAAAGTCACAGTGTTTGCCCTTGAAAGCAGCAACAGTGTTCATAACAAAGGAAATAAAATGAAGATGCAGGCTTGTGTTGTGGAAACCTTTACACACTTGGATTACCTCTGCTGGAGAACAGTGTATGAAATTCAGGCGTGCAATTGAAACTATTCAGTTAGCCCAAAAAAATATTTGGCAACAGGTAATCAGGGAAGATGAAGGGATACCAGGGCATTTCAGTTTCCATTGTCTTAGGACAAGCCTTTGTTTTTTGGCTGTGCTCCTAAGTGCACTATCGGCTTTGTACGTATACTATCCATTAGAGTGATAAATCAACCATTAGGTAGACCTGGAGACCAACACCTCAACGGAATAATGTCAAGTAAAAAATTGAGGCATTGGCCCTGCATATTGATTTTAAATGTATGGGCAAATACACATCTTTGGACCAGATCTTCAACTGCTGTGAATCTGTGTGCTAGAACTAGAGAAAATACAAATACAGACAACCAGGACAATCACACATAGACTCACAGAATGGTTTAGTTTCAAAGGGACCATCTAGTCCAGCCCCCCCTGCAATGAGCAGGGACATCTTCAACTAGATCACGTTGCTCAGAGCCCTGTCCAACCTGACCTCGAATGTTTCCAGGGATGGGGCATCTATCACCTCTCTGGGCAACCTGTTCCAGTGTTTCACCACCCTCAGTGTAAAAAATTTCTTCCTTATATCTAGTCTGAATCTGCCCTCTTGTAGTTTAAAGCCATTACCCTTTGTCCTATCACCACAGGCCCTGCTAAAAAGTTTGTTCCCATCTCTCCTGTAGGCCCCCTTTAAGTCCTGAAAGGCCGCAACAAGGTCTTCCCAGAGCCTTCTCTTCTCCACGCTGAATAACCCCAACTCTCTCAGCCTGACCTCATAGGCGAGGTTCTCCACCGCTCTGATCATTTTTGTGGCCCTCCTCTGGACCCGTTCCAACAGATCCATGTCTTTCCTGTGCTGAGGGCTCCAAAACTGGACGCAATACTCCAGGTGGGGTCTTAAGAGAGCGGAGTAGAGGGGCAGAATCACCTCCCTCAACCTGCTGGCCACACTTCTTTTGATGTAGCCCAGGATACGGTTGGCAAGCGCACATTGTCAGCTCACATCCATCTTTTCATCCACCAGTACTCCCAAGTCCTTCTCGGCAGGGCTGCTCTCAATCCCTTCATCCCCCAGCCTTTATTGATATGGGTGGTTGCCCTGACCCAGGTGCAGGACCCTGCACTTGGCCTTGTTGAACCTCATGAGGTTCACACGGGCCCACTTCTCGAGCTTCCATCCCTCAGGCATGTCAACCTCGCCATTCAGTTTACACAGCACCTGCCATTCAAGAGAATACTTACGTTAGGTGTCCTCAGTTTGGAAGAGTGACAGCAGAAAAGTGACATTCCCGAGCAACCAACAGTATTGTAAGTGGCATGGCAAATATGAATAAGAAATCATTATTTACTGTTTGGAGGCAGACGCAGTGCCTTTGGACCTACCCTTTGTCCTGTGCAACCTGGGAAATTTTTGGATGCTTAAAATGCCTGTACAGAAGTAATTTTTAACACTGTTTGTAGTTAAGTTATGGAAGCCAAAAAGAATCAAACAAATTTATGGGAGGGAGGTTTATCTCAGGTTATTAATCATAATGGATGTCAGTGTAGGGCATCACTAAGCCACTGATTTCTAGAGGCTGGGAAGATAGGTGAAGCTCTAGATGCCTTGTGTTAGTATTCTGTCACTATATGCCTGCTACCAACCACTGTTAGAAACAGGATACTGTGTTTGAGTGATCTTAGCTTTCCACAGTGACAAGAAGATGTTTATGTTCTCCAGAGAGCTTAACAACTCAAAGGACATCTTGCTAAGTATTGAATTCAAACGTTACAGACTGAAACACTACAAAGAAAACAAATGAATAAGCAGTGAAAACTCATGTTCCCATCACAGGATTGCCAAATTATCACCTGGTATCTTGAATAGTGTTTTTAATCTCCAGCATACTTTACTTATTAGCTGGTGGAAGGGTGGGAAGTCTACAGAGGAAATTACCCTTAGCTTCAGAAAATAAGGTATGCTCCCCTTAGGGGAGCAACAGGTTCAGGTTACCCTGACTGTACACTCTATAAATGTGTACATTTAATGAAATAAGTTTGAATGTTTCAACGAAGATGAATCGCTAGCATTAATATAAATGTAATTAAAGTTATATCAGCACCTTTGTTCTGAAATTGCATCTTAGCGGGTCAGTTTCAAAAGTGTATTTTGGACACAAGTTTCATCAAGTAAAAAAAATACCTGTGCTGAAGATGGTTCTAGAGAGGTAGCTCCAGAGGGGGCAGCTACACTCAGAGCTCCTGACTTCATGCTCCAGGCTTGTGCTCTCCACCTCCCTCCAGAGGAGTGTGGAGCTCTCGGTGGTTAGAGAGTGAGGGAGTGCCTTGGACCAGCCTCCCAACTAAGGCACCCTTCCACATGTCTGCTGAAATGAATCTGGCTGTTTTCCGCCTTCTTACACCTCTCTAAATGGCCACATTTTAAAATACACACATACACAGCGCACACGAGAACATTTCACATTTGGTTTTTGCAATGTAATGGTTTTGCTTGCTTTGTTATGGTTTCTTGCACCAGATGTAGGAATGCTGAGACATATGGAAAAGAAAATCAGCTACAGCAAGAACGAGCTACCAGTCATTGTTGCAGGTTCCTCAGAGATAGGTGAATAAGATTAAAGACAACGTCAATGAACTGGCAGAATGATTTAAAGAACCACTAGCGTTTCCTCCTTCCTTAGCACCTCCCTCAGCCTAAAACAGTGTAATGCTGGGCCATCCTTGTTAGGTTCTTCAAAGGAAGCAATTCCAGAAAAAATCCTATTATGATAGTCAGTAATTAAAGATCCTGTTGTGAATGTTGCAAGATGATAGCAATTAAAACAAATGTAAGTCTCTTCACAGCCTGGTTTTGGTCTCTTCACCAAACACTTAGGAAGGTTAAACTGACCTCTTATGAGCAGTCCAGCCTTAGAGATGTTACACAGGACAAACAGCTCAGGACAAAGTTTTAAAATCTCTCCGCACTGAGGTGCCCTGGTTTCAGCTGGGATAGAGTTAATTTTCTTCCTAGTAGCTGCTGTGCTTTGGATTTAGTATGAAAATAATGTTGATAACACCTATTGTTTTAGTTGTTGCTGAGTAATGTTTATATTAAGTAAAGGACTTTTTCAGCTTCCCATAAAAGCTGAGAGGGAGCATAGGCAGGACAAGCTGGCCAAAGCAATATCCCATACCCTAGACATCATGCTCAGTATACAAATGGGGGTTGGCCAGGGGGCAGGAATCCGTGATTGCTGCTTGGGATGGACAATTGATCATCGGGCGTTGAGAGCAATTGTATTGCTTCACTTTTTTTTGTATATTCTTTTACTATTATTATTATTTTCTCTTCCGTTACTATTCTAATAAACTGTCTTTACCTCAAACCACGAGGTTGGAGGGGTTTTTCCACTTTTTCTTCCTCCTCCCTATCCTACTGGTGGGATGGGGAGTGAGTGAATGGCTGCGAGGGATTAAACCATGATGTGAGGGAAAACTTGGACATCAGAAGGAAAGGCTAATGAGGATCTGCTTATTCCTGGTTTACAACCTAGCATAGTGCCCGCCGCTCCACCCCAGCCTTACCAAATGTCATCAATTCCTCACCCTTGCCTGCCTGGAAGCCTCAGCAGAGACAACATGGCCATGCTTGAACTAGCTTTAATCTCACCAGCCTGCAGACCTGTGGCTAGGGACCAGTGTAGACACAGTAACAGCTGCAGAGAACCGCATGGGGTGCAGAAAACACCAATAGCTCTGACATCTGCCCTCCTCAGCTGCTGCTGTCCCTGAGGCAAAGCTGTGTGGGGTGATGCCTCTTGCTGAGGCATCTGGCCAGAGCCTTTCTGCAGCACAGCCCTGGTCCCTCTCCTCCTCCTCCTCCATGTGGCAGCAGTGCCGAGTTGTAGGGCTAAGAAGCTTGGAGGCGGCACGAAGTGCGCAAGCAGCCGTGACGGTGGAGCAAGGAGCAAGGTGGCCGGCTGCCCGCCTGCTTATCCAGCCTCTCAGCTGGGTTTCGCAGCCCTGGCCGCTGGCCTCCTCCCAGTACCTCAGACACCTTGTTTAAAGTATGCTTAAGTATGTCCACATCACACTTCCAGCTGCACTCACCATCCCAGCCACACTGCAGGCAATCTTGGCTCTGGAGATAACCCATTGCCTGCATGGTCATGCACAGAAAGCTCTGGTTCTCCAAGGTGTTGACTCAACCCTTCAAGCAGGCATTAGGATCACTTACAGAAATATACAGAATACTTTGTTTCAGCGCTCAATGGTCTGTTTGTGTGTTTACCAATTGGAGGGGGTTGCAGCACGCAATTTTGCCAAGGCAAAAAGGTGTTCCAAGAAGAGCAGCAGCAGCTGTAAGCAGGCTCTGGGAATTAAATAATGGCATCTTATAAAACTTCACAAATTGAGCCAATAAGTGTGCAGTAAGTCAGTTTTGAAATTACTGTCTTATATCAAGTTTCTCTAATAAAAGTCAAATTTGTGCTTAGAAAAGCTTAAAGCCCATATGTAGGAAAATTTTATAACTCTAATGGGAGCCATGATAGAGCAGCATGTTAGTAAATACATGTGTAAGCAGCACAGTACAAAGAGAAAAGTAGCAATATGTTAATTATCTCCCTCCTGTATTATTTTTTGTTTTCACTGTGGATGCAACTGCAGCAAAACACATGCACGTTCCTGACAGCTGCTCTGTTCCACGAGGAATAAAACGGCAGGAAGACTGGCAATGTGAAAGAGAGAAAACAGAGCCTTTTCTTCTATAAAAATTCATTACATGTCCATCCAGAGATAGAAATAACCTTTTTATGTTCTCAGTGACTGATTCAGAGGCAACTTTTTTAAAGGAGATATATGGGTTGGAAAAGAAAGCTGTCTGATGCTGGAGAACTAGTCTGTAGGGACAGACTCCTTATTAACAGCCACAGGTTCTCACTTAGTTTGGAAGTGTTGCAAACGGCCGCGCCAGCAGTGACAGAGAGGTAGTCTCTCCCATCCAGAAGGCCTGCAATGGCCTCTGGCAGGCTCACCCAGCGAGCGTGGAGCCGGGATGAAATCCACTTCTCCACCAGACCAAAGGTGAGCAAGGCTGTTGCTGCTTTGCAGGTGTGAGACTTGGATACTGTGCTTAAGACACGTCCCGTCGCTGGAGATGTTCCAGCCGCGCCGTGCAGAGCACCGCTGAGTAATGGCAGCTCAACCAGCAGCTAACAGCATTGGCCAAATGGGCAATCTTTCCATCGCCCTAAATAAAAGTGGGCAAACTCTTTTTGCTTGCATTTTCCCTTAGCTGCAGGTACAAAGCGGCACCACTCTGCCCTGTCCAAATGAGGCAACCGCTGCTCTATCGGTTGAGGTATAATAATAAAGGGTCATCTGAAATGAGCCAGACAAGACCTTCAAGGACAGATATTGGTCCTCTCATTTGAGTTTTTAGAGAAAAAAAGCATCTAATAGAGCACCAAGATAAAGGACACAACAGGCTTTCTTCCACTGGAAGAGTATACCCTTAAATAGGAAAGGTGTAAAGACAAAGGACTGAGCTGCTTGACAAGGTGGTTTCACATGGTGAGTTAATCCAGTAAATTATGGGACAAAAAGAGAACATTACACATGCAGTCATCCCTGCATCCTCTAAACCTCACCGATCTACCACACCACAGAATCACCTTCTTCAGCCTGGAGAAGAGAAGGCTCTGGGGAGACCTTATAGCAGCCTTCCGGTACCTGAAGGGGGCCTCCAGGAGAGATGGGGAGGGGCTCTTTGCAAGGTCATATAGCAATAGGACGAGGGGCAATGGTTTTAAACTAGAGCAGGGTAGGTTTAGATTAGACGTTAGGATGAAGTTCTTTACAATGAGGGTGGTGAGACACTGGAACAGGTTGCCCAGAGAGGTGGTGGAGGCCCCATCCCTGGAGACATTCAAGCCCAGGCTTGATGAAGCTCTGAGCAATCTGATCTAGTTAAAGATGTCCCTGCTTACTGCAGGGGGGTTGGACTAGATGACCTTTAAAGGTCCCTTCCAGCCCAACACATTCTATGATTCTATGATTCTTATCACCTAGAATTAACCAAATAAAAATGTTTCCAAAGTTATCAAAGACTACTTTGGCCAATCCACAAAGGTGTGGATAGCTAACTGGAGACGTTGCATAAAAAGGGTGACAGACTACCTAAGTCCTAAAGGACATTCAAGGCTACAAGGCTCAATGAGTCCAGAGTTAATAATCTAAATCACACAGTAGGATGCGTCTTGAATATATACCTCTCTCTTCACCTTTTCTTAGCTTCTATGACTCCAGTTCAGCCTATTGGATTTTGTGGTTTCCATTCTTATGCACTTGATCTATACACTGGACTGCATAAGCACCAATCTTAATACCTTCATTAGTCTAAAGTCTAAAACTTGGGCATTACAATGCCTACTTGTTTTTATGGAGCTACACTTAGTATTAATGGAGTAGACCAGATCACCTGTGTTTTAATTCTTTTTTTTATCATTTTGAATTATTAGACAAGGCCACTTCAAAGATTTCCTTTGCTTCTGAGAAAAAAAATGTAGCTTCTATAACCTTTCCTTATCACCAGGTCTCCTTGAGACCTACTGTTCTTCAGATTACTGCATGCTGTGCTTTTAGAAGCAGACAAATTATATCCTCTTCCTGTGATATGGTGACTAAAACTGTATAAACAAGGGTTTCAGATAGCAACAACATGCCAGGTCATCCCAGTGTGCAAATGTAACGGGAACACAGAATTTCCTGGACCACAGTGAAGGTGTGGGCAAAGAAACTCCCCAAATATGCAGAGGCCCTGTGCTTGGAAACCAGAATAATTGCTTTACCTGTGGTACTCCTCATAACTTTGGTCATCACAAGGGTATGCAAGTATGGAAGCCTCTTTCCTTATCATGGTACCTGTTATATATGGCTATTTGTCTGGACAAGAGATGTGTATATAGCAGTGGTTTGGTCTGCTTGGGCTTTTCATTTTGTGTTTTGCTTTTCAGGTACACAGACAGGATGGGTGTGCCGGAGAGCACAGGTTGTGGATGCACACCCTGCTCATTGGTCAGGTGCAGATGGTCCACCTTTCCCGTAATAGGTTATTCCATGGACACAGACGGTCACTGTCACTGCCAGGGTGACAGGTTTCACTTCAAGGTGAAGCCAGACAGCCATCCATGGTCGTGCCTCACAGAACTCTTAGCCAGTCCTCTGGAAAACCTCAGCTCAGGTCCTCGCTTGTTTTGCAAACAAGCATCAAGACCTTGGACTTGATTCATAATTCAGGGGAAAAACAGTTTTCACATACATCCTAAGCGGGAAGAGCTGCCTAGAGCTCCATGGTCCAGATTTTGGGCAGCCTAATTCCATGTAAATCCCTGCGCTTAGTGTTTCCTGTGGCTGGCTCTAGACCTTCAGGCATCCTACGCCATACAAAACACTAAAATAGGGGATTTGGAAGGAAGTGAGGCTGACTGAACCTAGCCTTGTAGGTTTTTACTCCTAGAGGTGTTTTTTTCCCCATGTTTTTTTCTATAGTATGACCAAGACAGGCAGGAAGTGTCCTGGTTGAGAGCAAATTGCACGACAACCTGCTGCAAATAGACTGAGCTAAAATATCTGACTTTCAATAGGGCTTTCAAATCTAGGACTCTGGATGCAGCTGCTGGTCTTCAATTTTGGCTGCAACACAGGGGCAGAAAGCTGCAGCCTCTGTGGAGTAGAATGAGAGGAACACCCAGAGATATTTTTGTCAGATGTTGTGAGAAGGGCTAAGGTAAATAAAGAGGGTCCCAAAATCCAGTACCTGAAGCAGCAAGTCTTGCCTGTACCTTCACAGCATTTTACCTCTGGCATTGCAGATTTTTTACTCATCCTCTTGATCTTTTTATGTGTGTGCATGTATACTACAAAATGGAAGAACGGTCTGGAGCAAATAGTACAGTTTGGTTTAGTATAATAATTCTGACAAATCCATAAAGTTGTAGTAGAATTTAAGTTGGATTCTGCTAGTACAATAAATACACAGTGTTTTCAAAAACATCTGTATTTTTCCATGAAAAGATTACAATCTATCCCTAGTTTTTGAAGCTCTTTTGCCTTTGAGATGATAAGGCTCCACAAATGTGTAACCAAGAGGTTTGGCCATTGTTTTTTTCAAGAATGTCACAACATGCTCTGCTCCTAAATTGGAAAATATCACTGTCTCCATATTTCATGATATTCTAGGGAATACGAAGTGAGCTCTTTTATGGACTAGGACAGAGGGGCATTGGAACAGCATGTGCAGGAAGTCACAGTGTGACCATTGGGGATACAGTGAGATGCAAAAAAAAATCACATTTCTACTTACATTGCTATCTGGAAAGCAATTTCCCAATAATATAAGAAGATATATGGATAGTCTGACCTATTTTTTTGTACAGACTCAGTGCAGCTGAGTATTTCCTGTAGTGACCTGGATCCAATATCATAGAACCTAATAAATCAGTTAATATTTCAGGTAACTAAAATATTAAAAGATGCCTTAAAGATTTAAAATTTTTCCACACATCATACTCCAGCTTAACAAACAAAGGTAATGTGAAACATGTAAAAATTCCCCTCCTTTATTAATTTTTCATTCTTTTTTTTTTTTTTTTTAACTTGAAAGCTATCCAACTAAGCAAGGGGAAGCCATGACCTTAGAAAGAGCTTTTCTCTTTACCAGAGTGTTCAGAGACAATGTGTGTGGCACATTTAAGTGATACATAATCCCCAGTTCTTCCCCTCAGTCTCTAAGGAATAAAGACAGAATCTGTTGTTGTGGTAAGAACTATTCCCCAGAATACAGATTTCATCTATTCAGTGCATCTAATGCTGTTCAGTTATTAAACATCCTGTTTAGTTCTGATCTGTCCCCAAATATGGGATTTTCTTCTGTGATTTGACACAAGAATCCAAATCTTCATTTGTATCATGTAGGCTCCATGGTGATCCCTCACCTCTCCTACGTAGGAAGACTCCATATAACCACCCCAGAAATAAATATACCTAGCATAGACTCAACTCCTTTCACTTTGTTGGGCTCTGTTGACCATGATGTAACTGCACAGGCATCAGCTGCTTAGCCCAGGAGAATCTTTCCGTTAAAAATGAAAATAAATAAATAAATATTAAAAAATGGAAGCCTTCCTGTTGTTTTCCTAAAACAAAAGGATCCCAGTTTCATAAAGTCAAGGCTTTTGTATTAATCAGAGAATCTGTTGATCTTTGCTAACCACTACATTTCTTGGAAGTTCAAGGAGCTGAAACAGTTAATCCAACATGATCTCTTAGAAAGAGCCTAGTAGCTGAAAAGGGTTGGCTGAAGGCATTTTCCTGTACTCAGGGTTTTAGTTAATTTTATACACAACAACTAGGATGACACGCTATTATGGAAAAGGTCATAATTCATTCCAGTCCATTTGCAAGCCAGGAATTCTAGGA
Source organism: Dromas ardeola (assembly GCA_013398915.1). Lineage (NCBI taxonomy): Eukaryota > Metazoa > Chordata > Aves > Charadriiformes > Dromadidae > Dromas > Dromas ardeola. The sequence goes on along the minus strand of VYZM01018850.1, from coordinate 400,781 downwards.
TTTGTATAAGTCTTTTGTAAAGCAGCCAATTTCATGTAGAGCATGCAAACACTCAGAATTGCAACTGTCAGGAGACAAAATTCACCAACAGCCGAATTGAATTAAACTCAAAAACATTTCAGTTACTTTCTTCTACACTAGATAAGCACTAAATGAAATCTTACAAAAAATGGTTGTGACACCAAAACAATATTTTGCCGTTGATCTATAGGCATGAATTCAACCCAAAATCCATAAAACTCAAGGTTTTGCATTTTTCATGAACCTCGGATGCAGGCTTCTATGCTTCCCAAGCTATCCTGCCTCTCCCAGCCCTGCAGAGAAACATGCAAACTAGAAGTCCTTGGTGTAGCCATAGCTAACAGCCTAGTTGCTGATTTTAGTTATTTTTTTCTATTTGCAAATATTCTATGAACAGGCTGAAATTTGACTGCTTATTTCTTTAATTTCATGTAATTTCATTTTCAGGTTACAGACTGGGCACACAGTATTCACTGCAAGTATCAAGCAAAATTCATCTAAGAGTTGAGCTAAGATTTCAGGTCATCACTGATAAAGCAGTAGACAAAGACTTAACTCTGTGTTTTTCCATGCCGAAATTTAACTACATAATGTCATTATGTTTACACATATACCTAATGCTAAAAGTTAGGTAATTAAGCTTGCAGCTGTATCAGGGACTTGTCAAAGGAGGAACATCAGAACGCTCTTCAGCATTGTTTTCGCCCTAGAATAAAGAATAAAAGGGGGATAAATAAAATAAACAAAATAAAAGTGTTTCATTTAGCTGGTTGATTATTTTTATTTTTTTTTTCATAAATGTGGACCTGAAAACATCAGGTTTATGAGTACATAGTTTATTAACACATTTTGGCTTTTAACAAATTGCTTATAGATCAGGAAATGTTAAAAAAAACCCCCAAACCCTAACTGTTCATAGTGACATTTTACACAAAGTATTTTTATTTTTCCTAATTAAAACAGGGGATTTAATTCCAAAATATCCTTCCATTTTGTTTAAAAAAAAAATAAATTAAAGTCCTCAGACCTATTAGATCAGATTAGATATTAGGAAGAAATTCTTTACTCTGAGGGTGGTGAGACGCTGGCACAGCGATGGATGCCCCATCCCTGGAAGTGTTCAAAGACTGGCTGGATGGGGCTTTGAGCAGCCTGGTCTAGTGGGAGGTGTCCCTGCCCATGGCAGGGGGTTGGAACTAGATGATCTTTAAGGTCCCTTCCAACCCGAACCATTCTGTGATTCTATGTATTAGACTGTATTTAGGCTTTTATGAACCTGATAGGAGTCACTCCCTTTTCATCTTTGGACCAGTAATTTGCAGAACTAAAGAGGTTACGTGTAATTTGGTGGCTTTGCACCTCTTCTTACTTTCTCACCTTCTTACCTTCTTCTTACTGTCCCTTCCAACTCTAACCATTCTATGATAGGTGTCCCTGACGTTTTAGGATTTTACCTGTGCTACCCACCAAAAATCCCTGGATGTTTTACATTTGGGTTAACTTGATTTTTCTGCCCCCTGAACTGCAAACAAATCAGCTGTCCTGGAAGAGCTCAACAGAAAGACAAAAGAGTCACAAACTTCAGTATGAAATTAGCCCGAATTTCAGTCCCCCTCAACGTCACAAGCCTAAAGCCGTGGCGGGGCGGAAGCTTCCCGTGGGCTGGTGGTACCTTCCTGTGGGAAGGCAGCCCCCTTGGCTGGCCAGAGCACATGGCTGGGGGCAGGAGCCCCTGCAGCCACCCGATATTAATCCACTGCTGTGTGTGAGTCAGAGCTCAAAGACTCCCCAGGGCAGAATCGCCATTTCATAGCAACTTTTCCCGGTACGCTCTAAATTTGGCCAAGTCAAGCAGCTGCAATCCTACATTAGTCATTTGGCAGGCAGGTTGATCCTGCAATTTGTTGAGCACACATAGCAGTCCTTTAATGTAGTCCATTAAACAAACCTTGATGCATGTGAGCGGTCCTCAGATTCAGCGGGAATACTGCAGCGATTGAGAGGGTTTGGTTTCAAGGGTCCCATCCTGGCGAGTACATGAGGATTTTGCTATTGAATTCCCCCGGTGGCGGGGGGATACTCCAGGATCAGGTCAACTCTGTAACAGTGCGGAGAAAAAAGCGCTTTTAGGTGTCATGTGTGGTTATGCCAGCATTGTTGTTCTGCTACAGAAAAGTTTCCTCCATGCAAAATTTGCATTTTTCACTTGGTAATGTTACAATTACAGTCTTGTAACTTAGATCCACTATAAAAGTAGGGGTAAAACTGAAATGGCTTGAGTTGAAGGTGTTGCATGCTCGCAAAGGCTTAAAATGCCTTTTTCTCCTAACTCCGCACAACACACATCCTCCTGGTTAATCCTGTGAATCCAGGGAACAAAAAGCCACTTCACACAGTCTGGCTCATTTGGATAATGAAATATCCAGAGGAATTAGGTCTGGGGAAATGCTCTGATTTGCAGTTGTTTGAAGGCAGGACAAGTTAATAGTGTCACTAGTGAAGATAATCCAAGGAATTTCAGAGATAAACAAGAGCTGAAATGTCCCTGGTTTAATGGATAGCTGATGTTACACCTTGTTATTTTTTAAAAAAAGGCTGCACTTACGAAGACTGTCAACAGCAATGGATATAGCGGACTTGAGCCTCCTCATATCCACCAGACAATCCTGTTCTTACCCAGCTATCACATATTCTTTGACTTGCAGCTACTTTTCCCATATATGCTGCTACACGTCAGTGCTGACCTACCCCAATTTCGGTGCATGTGGCTATTGCTGTTCCGGGAGCACTGATAGACAGCTGGAGGCTCTACAGTGGAGCAGAAGAAAAGGTCACTACTGAAATAGCTTTCAAACTACGGGCCCTGTCTGCAGGGCCAGATGCATCTTCTCACACACACCCTGCATGCCCCACAAGTCAAGGGGCTCCAGGAGGAGCAGACAGGTCTACCTGTAGGGAGAAAGAGAGAAAAGGCACAGATACACCCCTGGTAGAAGAGATGGGTCAAGAGAAGGGGAAATAAAAGTGTCCTGGAATAAGCCTTGCTCATTGCAAGGGTCTGGAAGCTGGTTTGGGTAATTTTTTTCCTCTGACCTGTAAATGCCTCTCTGAAAAGAGGACATATAAGCCATTTAGGAAGAGTGTATTTTAAGGAAGTGGTTAAAAGAAAAGAATATGAAGGCACTCCAGACAAATGAGACCATATTTATCAAAGTTGTTTTAATAGCAGAAAAAAACCAGAACTATGTTGGTCAAGTAATTTCTTCCTGCTGAAGACAGCAAAAATATTAATTGAACAACTTACTTGACAAAAAACTCTGGCTATTATTTAGTCAGCTGTAGTTACAGCCTAATTTATGTCCATTTCCATCCTCATTGTTATGAGAGTATCCCTCAGGAGCTAACAGTGTGAGATAGTACAAAAATGCTTTAATTTTATTTTATTTTATTGCCTACACCCAAATGCTTGGTAATTGTACTAGGTTTTCTCAACATGACAAGAAGAGGACATGCTGAGTGAGAATTTTAATAGCAAAAATGTTTTAAGAAACAGAAAATCTTGTTTCCCTCAACTCCCAACCTCCTGGACACCAGCAAATAACTAAGTAGAAAACCATCATCCAGAAAGAAGCATTCATGACCCAGCTGGTGTATTAACTAGCTTTAACGAGACAAAAAAGTACGTAGAATCCAGCTGTCTACAGCGAGTCTTCCAGGTCATCAAGGTGGGGTTACTTCGAACTCATCAAACTAGCCTAGTATCCACATGGCAGGCTCGGAGATCCCCATCCCAAATTGGCGTCCCTACAGCCTCCTCTTTGCACGCACACACGAGGCACGCGCGTAGTTTTTAAAACACCCAGAAAAGCTATCACAGTATGAAACAAAAAATGCGGCAAAGCCAGCAGGTGTTTGGGGACACTGGAGTATTTCCTCCCTTTATTCTCTTGCTTTTTCCTTCTGCTTTTATCCTCCCTCTGCTCCCGGTGGCAGGCCTTTCTGTGCTCGACCTTTAGCCGTGCTACCCCTTTGCCGCAGCCCTCCTCCTCCTCCCATCCCCCGTACATCCCCATACACCCCTGTACATCCCCATATGTCCCACCACAGCCAGCAGTGCCAGCAAACACTCAGTGGCTGGCTGTGGCCTGCCCACCCAAAAGGAAAGGCGGCGATTGAAATATTCCCCCAAGGGTTTCCCTTCAGTGTCGCCATCAGGAAACCCGCCGCTCACAAAGGCATTGCTGGCCCCAGGAATCAAACACCGGCCCGAAGAGCAGGGGCTCTCGCTGTAGCCCAAACACAACTTATTGTAATCCCTTGCTGCCTCCTGTGCTTATACAGTACAGACCTTCTTGGGTTACAAGACACTTTGAAGATCTCACCTTCTCCCATTACTTGTCTTTTACATAAAATGTCCACAGATGTGAGTCTGCTAGTGTGTCGGAGGACTGTGGTTAATAATTTATAAACCAATACTTCCTATTGGGTGTATTATTTAGCATAGGGGTGTACGGCAGAGAGAGCCTTGCTGCAGGAGCACCCTCTGCTGACCCCAACGTGGGGCCGCAGCCCTGAGGCGGGGTGATGGGCGCCCTGGGTGGCCTGCTGAGGGCCAGCCCCCAGCTGAGGGGACGCTGTGTCTCAGTCTCCAGGGTGGTGGTGACTGTTAAACCCCTCGCTCTGCAGCAAATAGCAAGGCTTAATGTCCCAGCATAGCACAAATGAAGGGGGCTCCAGTGGAAATACCTTGGTGCGTAATTCTTGGGAAGCCCATGCTACACACCCCCAACTTGCAAAGCGTTGCTTTCAGAAAGCCCGGTGTTTTTTCTGTGTGCATGCTCCAGCAATCACACTGAAAAGTCTCCTCTCGAGCCAAAGCCACAAGGAAACGGTCTAGACAGCTACACCTGAAAACAGGCCATTGTGTGTGATGGCATTTGCCCCGTACTCCTAATTCACCCCAGGTCTGAGTGGAGCACAGGAGAGGATGTGGGCAGATATATTTGCCGTGTCAAAGATAACTCTCTGCAGGTGGGACTGATGCTCTGGACCAGCAGTCGCAGCCTGAGATGAAGGGTCCTCCCTAGGAGTGTGCACTGGGTGGATCTTCTTCAACTCCCTTCCCACCCATGACGGGTCTGGAGCTGGAAATGCTGGTAACAATGGTGAGAACAGTCAAACAGCATCTTCCTGCAGGGACGTGTGGACTAGATCATCATAAATAAACAACCTGGCATACCTAGCAAGGGCTGCTCAACATAGAACCATTGTGTAGCTCAAGAGCGCTGGTGGCAAGGGCTTGTCCTTCCTACTCTTACCACATCTATCTCTATGAGCACCGAGTCTATTTACTATTTCACTTTTTAAAAATATTTTTTAAAGTTTCTAAACACTTTTTAGGCATTTGATAATTGGTGAGATAACGGTTCTTCACATCATCAGGAATCCTTGAGAGATTTTAAAATGACGATTCACTTCAGATTCCCAAAATGTGGTACCAAAGTGGTACAAATGTTACAGAAGAGCTTTCCAGGGCACTGTGCAATTTCAGCTTGCTTTCAATTTTGCTTATGTCTTAGGCCATTTTTTTACTGGAAAAGTGATTACAAAACCAAAACATTCACAGCTCTCTAGGCATACCTTTACTGACCTGAGGAAGAGTTTGTCTGCTGAAAGCTTGTCTGCTTTTTCAGACTAGTGTAATAAAAGATACTGCCTCCCCTTACAAACCTTTCCTAGTTGACTGATCAAAATGTTGCAAATGTTATTTCCAGCCGTGCTTTATTATTCAGATTAGAAGGGCAGGTTTAAAAGCCTATGGTAGAGGGATATCCTCATTTAGCCAGAAACAAAACTGACATCCTCCTGCCTGAAACTTTTGGCTGCTTATCTCTGGCCTGTGGCACAGGACCCCATTTTTGCACCAGCAGGAAACACAGATGGCCATAGGAGTCTCTGCGCTGGACACCCTTCATGGTGGGATGGAGGCTGAGGTTTCAGTGTCCTCTCAGCATGCACCAAAGGTCCCGGCTGGGCTATTCCTCCCTCCGCACTGGTGCTTGTGAGCCCTAGACTGCCCTTTCCCGCTGTCCTCATGCCGGGGATGCTGCTGGTGGATGCACAGCAGCAGGCATCACTGGGCAGCCTGGACAAGTGGTAGGATACACGGGAGCGGCTGTGTTGTTACTCACGCAGAGGACTGTCACGGACTCCTTCACATGCACAGCACAGGTCCTCACCTGAGCTTAGGGTTACCTGTCTTCACAGGCCACCGAACCTCCAGGAATGCCTTCAGGGGCTGTTGTTACCAAATTTCATTACATTCTGCTTTCTCGGATTATCATATGACATAGAATTTGTCTTGATGATCTGCTGTTAACAGGGCAGCAATCAGGTAGATGCAATTTTGTGGTACAAGCTGAATTCTTTCACAGAATCACAGAATGGTTCAGGTTGGAAGGGACCTTGAAGACCATCTAGTTCCAACCCCCCTGCCATGGGCAGGGACACCTCCCACTAGACCAGGCTGCTCAAAGCCCCATCCAGCCTGGCCTTGGACACCCCCAGGGATGGGGCATCCACAGCTTCTCTGGGCAGCCTGTTCCAGTGCCTCACCACCCGTACCGTAAAGAATTTCTTCCTGATATCTAATCTAAATCTCCCCTCTTTCAGTTTGAGGCCCTTACCCCATATCCTATCATAACACTCCCACTTTCCCATTCACGCACTCAGGGGGAACCAACACCTCCACAGAGGGAAGACCTGAACCATTGCAAAGACAGACAGTAAAGCAAGACCAACCACTATCAGAAATACCGTGCGTGTTATACTGTTGTGGAGAGGCAATTTACTGAGCCCTGTTTCTGTGTATCAAGACATCTTATATTTTTAAAGGAGGTGGTAAAATACAGACAGCCTCCTTCTGCCAAAACATACCTGGTAAGAGGTCTTGGGCTATATTTAATTGGAAAAGTGTTCTGATTGAACTGTGTTTTGGATTTTACTTCAAATTCTGTTCGAGTTAGTGCATCAATAACACACGTACCATCTCTCTTCCACAACTAAGCATCTCAGTTTCCTCTCAGTGACCTCCTTTTGTCACTTCTCCTTTTCATATCTATATATTTCTCTTCTGTTCAACAGAGAGGAGGAGTTTCCTCCAGACAGTCATTCATGATGTGAACCAAAGCTTGGCTCTGCAAAGTACCAGCCTTAAGCTGGTCGCTGTAACGTCACAGGGTGGACCATGTTCCTATGAAAAAGCTGAACCTTCGGGGTTTTCGTCAGACTCTCACTTCCATGTGACAGTAACAGAAAAACGAATGTCAGTAGCAATCTTGGGTATCTTGAACATCACCCTGTTGCAGACATCTGCACCCAGCGACTTCCAGCCTCATCTTTCACTTGGCTGCTTTTAACACAGCCTTGGGCCAAGGTAATCCTCCAGTAAAATCAGTGGGAATTCTTTTCACTGGAAACCAGGTGTTTCTTCCTGGGACATGCCATGATTTTCCACCACATATAGGGTTCAGTTTTGTCTTCTAGGTGCCGCCTACTTCAGAGGCTCATCCTCTGTATTTTTACCAGTTTTTGGATCATCAACAGTTTGCAGTTACGTGTGCGCTTGGTATGCATCCTCACTGGGGACAGTCAGTCATCAGGTATGGATAAAGGGCAGTTTTAACTACACGTTTCACTAGTGCTTGTTACAAAGCAGCATCTAACAAACTCCCTGGCTCGCTCAGCCCAGCACCCACAGAGAGTAAGGTGCCTGCTGCCCGACAGAGCAACCCCCTCGCAACAGCAGTAAGAGGATTTGTTCTGAAGGTCTTTTATTTAGGAAGAGGAGCAAAATGTTAAGAAGTGCCAAGATTTTTCTTATGCGTATAAATCCCCTCACTTTTTATTTCTGGGGTCATGCACCGCTGAGGTATGTGGTAAGGAAATAGCATCTTGAACTTGCCTTATACTGAAAAATGAAACAGATCTTCAATATTCCATGGAGAAGAGGGTGTGCATCGTTTCTTGAGAATAAGCCCTTTGTGTCTCTATTATTTTTACAATGCACTTTAATGACCTGAAAGCATGTGTGTGCCTTCTTAAATCATCACATACAAAACTACATTTTGACTGTAAAATATATTAAGAATCTTATAGAGGAAGTTATGCCATGTGTGGGATTTTTTTTCTCTGTTTTCAAAGATAGGATGAGTTTTGCCTGTATTAAAAGGACAAGCTCCAAAAATGAAAAAAATAAGGTGGGAAGGGGAAGGTATTTTTTTTAAAAAAGAATAAATCCTAGCCCTAGACACCAGTGTTAGAAAAGTCACCCTTACCAGATGGCTAATACAGACAAGGGAAAATAGCCAACTTGATTTCAAATGTGAGAGTGATTTTTAATATGAATGATAGAAACTACTTCAGATTCATTATTTTAAGCAGGGAAACTCATGTGTTTAGCTTACGGGTCTGGTTTGAATAAAAGTTTGTCTTTCTTGAATAGAAATCATATGTGATTCCAGGCAGTGGCCTGGACCATTTGCTAATACTAATTGTTGCTGGTTGAAAGTAGGGTAGAAGATTGTTAAAGTCTTCCCTGGCAGTAACTTGATCTGTGGAAATGTACTTTACAGGAACTGTGATGAGGTTTACAGCTGGCAGAAGCTTGTGATAGGATGGCCACATGACTTTACATCTCCCTTTTAATAACAGAATAAAAGCTCGCATGACACAGTTCTGGTAGGTAAAGGATGGCAGGGATTGTATAAGCTGAAACAGGGATATATATTTTTATAAACATTTCACATTTTGAAAGATACTCGATGATGTGGCTATTTTGAAATAATATTATCACAATACGCTGAAGTAAAGCTGGCAAGTTAGAAAACCACCAACTGAGGCCAGATGGGCCGTCGAAGTTCTCACATGAAGCATCAGTGGTGAAAAAAAAAGTGTCAGATTATAATCATATCAGTTTGCCCTCACCCAGTCTCAACAGAGACCTGATCAGTTGGTAAATGCTTCATTTGGTGATAAGGAAGAGCTCTAATCTTAGTTAAATAGATAAGATGTGATTATTCTGCATAATTTACATGTTAGCACCGGTACTCTGTTAAATTCCAGAGTGAAACCTTATCTTCTGTTTCTGAAATGCCAGGGTTACACTATTTTCAACCTTCAGCCATACTGGAGCACTGCTATTCATATTCACATCCAAGCTGGCGGCATACTACTGCTGCATGAAACACCTAGGGCATGAGTCAGCTGCACAAAAATAGGTCTTGGTGCCCTTCAAAATGCCCTGACGTGCCTGAGACATCCCTGAGGGGCTGGCAGATGAGGTGCATGACCCACCACACCCCCACATCCCTGATTCTCCGTACATCGGCATTCTTCCAGAGGGATCAGGCTCTACAGGCACCCATAACAAAGCTGCGGCTGTGGAGCAGAAGAGAGCTGTGGGCTTGATGCCCTCTTTCTCATCGAATCATAGAATCCTCTAGGTTGGAAGGGACCTTTGAGATCATCGAGTCCAACCATCAACCTAACACTGCCAAAAGCCACCACTACAGCATGTCCTTAAGCACCACGTCTACCCATCTTTTAAATACCTCCAGGGATGGTGATTCCACCACTTCCCCGGGCAGCCTGTCCCAATGTTTGATAACCCTTTCAGTCCAGCCTTCCTGGACTCCTCCTGGGAAGGATGCTGTTGCTCCTTCCCCATGGAGAATGTGCCGAAGTTGTAAGACTAGCTTGGTCACAGTCGAGGGGATGAGTGGCATTTTGTTGGTGTTCATTCACATGATATGTCGCCTGCAAGCTCTTCCAGAAGAATTTCAGCCTGCAGCTTCAGTCAGAGCATCGCACACTTATTTTCATTGCACATCCAATAGTATCAACGTGTTTTCTAAAGCTTTGTCATGCTTGGGTAGACAGAAAGTATTCTTTTCACTAGTATTTGTATTGTTTCACATCTGGTTCATAATAATTCTCATGCTATTGTCAGTGGAATTGCTCTGCCATTTCCTTTCATGATGTGCTTGATGACTGCTCTGGAAAACAGTTTATTTACAGGTTCAAGAAGATGCCGTTGGGTGTATTTTCCATTTGGCAAACTACAAAAGTAACATTTACAGTTATAAACACCTGCATAGACTAACATATATGTTGTATAACTTTCTTCACGGAGAGGTGTACAGCATAAATAACATGTAAACAGCTTTCCACAAGTCAGAATGAATGCAGAAAAAACCCGAGACTCTTAGGGATATAAAAAATAGAGAAGTACAACTTTTTTAAAACCTTTTCACTTCTATTCCTCCCCAGTCCCATTCACAGTTACTTCACATTTTCTCCAGTGACTCTCTTTTGGAAGTAGTGAATATTGTGTACTCATTTTATATTCTATTGAAAAATCCCAAACCTTCACAACCACTGATTCTTTTTGTTTATTTTTTCACTTCTTTACCCATTCACAGAGTAGCAGCTGTCTGTGAAAATGCTCTGAGTTGTGTCCTGTTCTGTGTGGTCCTATAAGAAGTTTCAGTGTGTTCTTCTTTGGGGAAAGCTGAGCTCTTCGGTTGAGTCACATCCGCAGCCAAGGCTGGCATTACGTCTTTTGCTTTTTGCTGGTTCTCACCTAGGCATCCTCTGCCATTTCTAGGCAGCCCAATATCCTGGCCCTAAACACAGCTAATCAGTTTTCAGACCCATTGCTCAGCTGGCGGGCAGAAATATAAATTTTAGAATTAATATTCTTGGCATTAAAATGTGGGCTTCAGTCATGCTGTTGTCTCGGCTAACTCTTGCTTTTTCTTGATGGTTTGTTTGGGGATTTTTGGCAATCTATTGTGATGATGATGATAACCTTACAAATATAGCTCTAAAAGCAGACTAGCCTATTTTCTTTACAGTTGCCAGGTGGAAAATATGGTAGTAGGGTGCCATGTACAAGAAACTCAATGTTTCCCTTGTTCTGACATGTTTTGAGCAGTATATTGCATCATCGGGTACATCTTTCATGGACAAGCACACATCGCTAGCCATATAAACACTATGTTTGGATATGTAATGGTCAGCTTCCCTAACTCTGGAGTTTCCAGAAGATTTTATCAAACTCACAGCTGCCCACAGCAAAAATACCTGGGAGAAAGTTCAGCTCTTACACTCGTAAACCTGATATTACTGACTGAAACCTGCCTCTTGTCTGCATATCTCTCAAGAGGAATGGAGATGGCTGTGGGACAGACTTTCTCTTCTCTGATTGAAAGACCAATGCGACATCTCACTTATTTTCCTGGCCCTCAGGTTCCTGAGGAAATGCACATTATTTCTCCCTGCCCCTTGTACATCCTTCAGTCCTCTTCCAGTGGAAGACACGAGGGGAACAGGCACGGACAGTGCAACAAAAGTAATTTCACCACCTGTGGGTGGGTGGAGCCTTACCTTGTAGTCCCCTGCTGCCTTTGCTCCTTCACGCTTCTAGGAGGTGCAAAGCAGCTCCAGTGGTGTGAAGAAACAGATCAAAGGACCAGCAATTCATAGCTGTTCTCTATGGACAAGGATGCAGTATGGAGCCCAGGGCAGGTTCTTGGAAAGAAGTGATTCAACTTAACTGGGTCTCCAGAACTGCCAAGATTAAGCAGAAGACCACTGGAGCCACCGAAGAAGGAGAACAATTAGATCGAAGCCACCTGAGACCCACGCTTTCTAAGCTAGAACTCTGAGAGTTTCTGCACGTGTCAACCTTTCACAGGCAGTTTGGTGCAAACACTGAGCAAATGTTGGCCTTTGCCAGGAATACACTTTAGAGAAGTGCATGGACAAAGGCTAAGAAAAGCTTTCACAAAAAGCACAGAAAAAAGGAATTAATGGAATCCCTTCCCCAGCTGTAATTCGCCTGTGTTTTAAATACTATTAACACAGACAAAAACAAATTATCAGATAATTTCTGTAATAGCAAAAACGGTTGCTATTATAACAGGTTATGATTCAATGTTTCATTTTCTTTTATGCATTATAACTTCCATCCAGCCATCTTTTAGCTGGGTCTGTCGCCACGTCCTGACTCCCTGTTAAGCCTCAATCTCTGGCACTCATAAGTAAAGCAAGAAGACCAAGCCCTTAAACTTATCCACTAAATGTGTTGGCTCTGAGAGGTTTTTCCAGAATTATGTCAACCCTCCACTTATCACTTATCTTCCTACCTCCTGCAAGTGCCCCTATTCACAACACTCTGCACATCGCCTGGGACTTTCAGAGACCATCATGCAACATATTAAAACCATTCTAATCTGCTGCTTCACACATAACCCTTCAATCACAGCTCGTACTGATTCCAACCATCAGGCTCATAATCTTTGTAGCACATTAGCCAAAAAAA
>VYZM01018850.1:375694-388324 GCA_013398915.1 Dromas ardeola | reverse complement strand
AAAAAAAAGAGAAAGAAAATCCATTTTCATTCTATCTTATCCATAACATGTGCAAATATTACCTCATCCATCCTTGAGCTGGCTCCAGAGATTAACCCAAAGCTGACATGATAGATGTCTAATTTAAAAAATGGGCCGTTTCCTGGCAGTTGATTTTATTGTCAGTTTTGTTTTAGCCTTCAACTACGGGTGTGACATTGCTACCAGAATTTCATATTTTTAAATACCGTTTCACTTTCAACGGCTGAAGCCAAGGATGATGTCATGTGCGCAAGTAGCTTAGCACATATCTGCAGTGGGAGCTTGAAGAGTCAAAAGAAAATCTTCCTTGCAAAAACAACAGAGCAGGACACGCAGGAAAAAGATTTTCGTAGGAAGACAACGTGACACTATTTAACCTTCTGATTAGGTAAAACATGACGTGAGTTGTTTTAATTGAGGGAATGTCACTTAAGCAGTTTGCTAGGCAGGAAGTGGCTGCTGATGGCTATGGAAAGCAGGCTGCATGAGGTTTGAAGCAGCACCCTTTGAAGTGAATGGAAAGAGTTTTACTGAGCTCAGCGGAGGTACTCTGCATTTGTACTAATGCAATTCTGAGCACAATTTGACCCATGGGGATGAAGGGCACCGGCTAAATGAAAAAATAGCATGAATCCTTTGTTTATGTTACAGAAAAGCTCATATTGTATGCAATATTACTAAGAAATAAAATATCCTTTGCAGTGAAACAGTTTGTTCTTCCTAATCCAGTATTATTGTTACGCATGTGTTAAATCATAGGATACACATGGTTGTAAAAGCTGATTTATTAACTAACTAAAAATCAGAGGCATCCACCCAAGCGCCACCCAGCATCTGCTGGGACTAATGTCCCTCAAAAACGTCCCATATGTCAAAGGAGGGTATAGGCTCAGAAAAACACTAATCCCAGCTGGTCAAACGGAGCAAAAGAAAAACAGGTTTTGCTTTATAGACTACAGTATTTTGTTTGTTTTCATTAAACACTCTTACTGATTCTAAACATCTGTATTTGTTAACTTGTTTAGTTCTTTCAAACTTAAGAGTACAAACAGTGCCATATGTGCTCACTGCTGGCATTTCTGCTCCCCATGCTCACATTTGCCTCCAGAGCCGGGCTTATCTCTGACAACTCGGTAAACATGGCTCACGTTGAAATTTGAACTATGCGAGGTAGTTTGCTGCCTAGAGAAGGCAGAAGGGACACATGGAAACCTCTCTCTTAAAACCTACGACACCCCCTGTGGCAACGTCGGCTCGGCTGAAGCAAAGCTGGCATATTGGGGGGCTGCATGTGGCCAGCTCTACTGTCTCTGGTCGTTAGCTTTCTCATCGTTTGTGTGTGCTAGCTGGAGGCCGTGCAAGCAGGTGGAAAGGTAAACCCTGGTGATTTGCACATCCCGCTGTTACATTATCATAGAGGCTGGTTAAAAATGAAACAAGTAGCTTCCCACAGTTGTACGAAGCAAGTCTTCTTGCCTCAAGTCATAGCCGGTCAAGAAGAAGATTAAGAAGTGGTTTGGCTTCAATGTATTGGTACTTTCACAGAGAAGAAATAGAGTGCGCTCCAGGACTCTTTAATCTGGCAGAGGACGGTCTCACAAGTGGAAGGCTCAAGCCAAACACTCTTCAGTGATGAATTAGATGGGTTTTTACAAAAGGAGTAATCATTATTACTGACCGGAACCAGTTACTAGGGGCAGTGATGTCTTTATGGCTGCTTTCCTGGAGGGCAGGTCATGGTCAAACAAGTTACCAGTCCCAGTACCACAATACTTCTGATGGACAGGGGATCAGACTACACGATGTGTAGTCACCGTCACCCTGTGTACTCCAGGGAACCCACTGAGCTGTGGATACATCACTTACACTCCCCAAAAGTGTGGGGAAATGACAGTCACATTTCTTCTTCCACTATGGGACCAAGTGAGAAAAAAAAACCTCAAATTCTGCTAAGTTTTGGCAATTTGAGCTGTCATGCTCAGAAAAAAACAGACTCATTTAAGGCATTTCCCATAGAGTGCCCTCATTTTGAATATTCAGGCCACTTTTTGGAAACATTAATCTGATTTCAGGCCGATCCCTTTTTCAGAATATTTTGACTTCAACTGTTTTTTCTCCTATGATTGACTTGTCACGTCTAATTCCAATTTATAATATATTCCTCCTTGGTAGGCGTACAATCTTAGACCCTGGCCTGGAATTATCCAACCTCATTTTTGGCACTGGAGTTTCCTGCAGAATAGTTAATAAAAATGGGCACCTCTTAAGCAATGATTCTTAGCTTCCTTTTCTCAGGGGGGTTGCCCCTTCACACAGAGACCATAGATACTGACATTAAACATTTGTCTATATTTAGAATTACAGAAACATGTATCTCTCTGTCCTCAAACCCTGTCCCCTTTGCATTCAAGACCTGTATTTCATGCTCAGTCCTTCTCTAAGGCTTTGCATCGAGCCTGTGCTCCGTGCTATAGAGGTACAAGTCCTTCCTCCCCTCTGCCGGTTAGTTCTCCATGAGCCAGGCTACCATTCACTCTTTGAGACAGGGGTGTACCTATACACAACAACAGCACGTGTGTGCACATATGTGTGTTCACGCACATGCACTGACTTTTTAAATATGTGCAGCAGCTCTGCCTGCCTCTCTCCAGCAGATGACATGGGAAATAGTGATACTATATAAAAGCTGGGGGAGCAGAGGCAGGGAGAGAGGGTAGTAGGCTCATGTATACGTCCATTTCTTCATAGGAAAAGAGGAATGGTTAGTGGAATACATATATATGTTTAAATAGGAAATGAGGGAAGAGAAGCAAATGAATGCCAGAGCTTATTTTGCAAAGGCTACAGAAGGCAGAGGACGCAGACAAATTGCGTTTGTGGAAATAGGTGAACAGGGGAAATCTTCTCCTGATCCTCCCTGGACATGACCCGTGTGAGCCTGACAGCAGCTGGATGAGACGACCAACAGAAGATGAGGTCGGGCAAGAGCTATGGTACAGTCTTGGTTCATTTAACACTTCTCAAAGGCAGAAATACAGTGTTAGGAGAGGTGCATTACAGCCCTTCTGAGTTCTAGTAAACAGCCTGTCAGAGCCACTGAATTTCACCACTGCTTCTAGAGACTTTCTGAAGCCTCTCTCAACATTTCACTAATAAAAGTGTATGAAATAGTCACGTCTCCCTTTGTATGCTTCCCTATAGGAGGCACCAGCAATAACAGCTGCTCAGAGAACACACAAGTTTCTAGACATGTAGTTGATACCTTTTTCTTCTTCCTCTTGTCCCTGCAACATCCCTTTCACTCCATTCTTTAATCTGTATGTTTTCTGGATTATTAACAACTGGCCTCCAGGAGAGCTAACTCTTGGCACAACAGTAAGAAGGTATATGTTAATATGATTAGACTCAAAATCCCCTAAAAAGGAAAAAAAAAAAAGCATTTGAGGGGATTATCAAAAGCTTCTAGGCAATGAAATATCTTAAGAAATCTGGCTTTACTCTCCCGGGTGTGGGCTGTGGCTTGTATACATTTCTGAAATCAGGGGCAGGTGTCTGGGAATGCTACTGCAAAGAAAATACGCAGGGGGGTCTAATTCGTATCACTTCACATCCCCTTCTGAATTTGCACTTCTTTCCATGTCCAACTATCGGGTGTTTTTTATAGCTTATTACGTTTTGAACTCGACACTGTGAAGATCAAATAAGCAGCCAGTCATCAATTAACTTTCCAAAGCAAACACTTCAATATTCACAACACATATGCGCTGCAGGCATAAATGGGGGTGTGGGGGGTGTGTGTGTTGGTGTGTGCGTGCACATGTAGAAGGAACCGAGGGAATAGGCTGCTCAGTTAACACACAAGTTTCCAAACATGTGGATTATAGGCTCTTCTTGTACCTCTTTTCCCCACAACATCTTTTTCACTCCAAATGCAGGAAGATACATACACAGACACACACACACACGCTCACCTTTGATATAAAATTTGGCCTGGCTCTTGCTGTGAATGTAATTTTCTTCTGCTCAATGGCTCTCTTACACTCTTCTGTAAGCGGTCCAAGGGGGCCACCAGCTAAGGAGAATTTTGGCCCACCATGTTTTAAACCTCATCACACATTAGGGCCAGAAGCAGCAATAGCTTCTCATTGTAAATTGTGCCTGTTATTGTAATTTATCAGGATCAAACAGTTGCTGGCAGTCTTTTCCATAAGATCCGGTTGCAGTGTCTATATCAGCATCAAGCAAAATCAAACATGGCTTGCGAACAGAGGTTTAGCGATAAATAAATCACGCAGGGAGCTTTAGAGAAACAAGTCTTCACACACACCAATGTTATGGTACTTGTCTTTATTTCTCTTCCAGCTTTCCTTTCTTTTCTTTTCTTTTCTTTTTTTTTTTTTTTTAATTTGATTCACAGTGTTCGGGTGACATGTGTTTTGCCTTATTCAACCATTTGGAGTACAGGTGCATGACTGTGTTTTTGATGGAGTGTTGCTATTCTGGAGGGCTCCATCCAAAACACAATCCCACACATGTAATCCAAACTGCCGAAGATGAGTCAACCATCTTCCCTTTGCCATGATAATTAGACTTTTTTTTTTTCATTCAAAGTTGCATAGTCTTTATTATTAGTTGCAGATGCCATGCTTGAACTATATTGTTGAATCTTAAAAGGCTTTCGCACCGGGCTATTTTATCCCTCAGCGTGGAGGAAATTAACAAAAAGCCCAAGCTTATCCAAACTTAAATTAAATCAAATCAAATATTATTACACTACAAGAAAGCAGTGACACCTAAATACCTTTCGTATACATGTAAAAATCATAGCTTAATATTCTGTTATGTAAATACAGCAGCTCGCCAGGGAAGGTTTGTCATAATTAAGGGATTCGTGGAAAAGCAGCTACCAGTCTTACTAATCCACACAGGCCACACATCTAAGTGTCTTTTATTTCAGTTTCTTATCGCATTAAGAAAATGACCACTTCCCAGAAGCCTGAAACAACAAAGAACCTCACTGGGTTTTAAATCCTTAAGCTAGGTATTATTTTCCAGACAAGTGCTTGCAAAAGGCAGTTTTCACAGGTCTTAATATACACTGTCTGAACCTTGAGGCTGCTGGTGTTTATTTCTGGTACCTTAGGAGCTAATAGGCGATTAGTGGGGTAGATACGGAGAGAAAGAGAAGACACAGGAGAGCAGGTGTCATAGTCCTTTGAGGCTGAGCTTTAAGGACTATTTTAGTCCTTTGACAAGCCAATCTCTTGGTGGCATTTTTGGTACTAGGTGGGTGGCAGACAGACACAAAATGTTCAGCTGCTGGAAATCTCCAAGTAATGACAGGTGGTATCCCTACCTAAAGCACTGTTTACAAAAAAATAAATAAATAAAGAAAGAAATCTTCTGCGTGTCCACATTTGAGAGTTTCACAGAGGTGAGGTTTTCCTTTCTGTAGCACCTATCTGTCTGGCTTTTTTTTTCTGTACATAGATCATCAGTTTAGATTACCTTTATTTCCAGGTATGAAAAAATAAACCAAAAAGGATGACACGTGCTGACTCCAGAAAGGCTGCTTTGCCTGGTGGAGAACGAGACCTCCTGACCAGCACAGGGCAACAAAGATGGCGTACTATAAATGTGTTGTAGGTGAGGGATCTGCACCTAGGTGAAATGGCCCCACACAGTGCTGGGGATGTGGCAGTAGAGAAGGAGACCTCAGATTTCTCTGGCTTCCCCATCCCCCGGCTCTGTACTAACAGCATCTGTACAAACAGCATGGGACCGGGGCCTGCGTCTCCACGAGCGAGAGGATGACGAGTGAGACAGCTACATTAAATCGACAAACACGTGAACTCACTTTGCACAGAGAACAGGCTTGTAATAGTCACCCTGTCCCCCATCGATATTGGTTAACACATCCCAGGGTTTTTGTTATTATGCGTGAACCTGAATTCGGGGATGGTTATTCCTTCACCAGCCAAAGACAAAAAAGGGTATCCATATGCACCCATCTACCTTTTTTCTGTTCACTGGGAAACAGAAACACATTCACCTGGCAGTCCATGGATCAGCCAGGGGAGCAGAACTTGTACGGGCAACGATTCCTGGCAAGGATCTGATTTTGTCCCCTTAGCTTTTAAGACCTGAAGCTCAAGTCCCTGCGCAGGAATGTTAAGACTGAATCTCACAGGACAGTTTCAAAGAAAATAAAAAATGTGGAACAGATTAATTTAGGATGAAATTATAATGAGAAAAAAAGCTTGAGGAAAAAGGTAATTGGTATAAATTTCACAGTCCAGCTCTCCTGTCCAAATGTACACTGTAACTACCTTTAGCTTGCTGAAAATGACATAGAAACACCACTAACAAGACGCTTGGTTCACAGGAATACTGTTTATAGCAGACATAAAGTCAGGAAAACTGCGGAATACATTATTGGTTAAAAAGTTATATCGAACTCCTGGCAAATAAATTAATGGTCATTCCAAATTTTCTTTCTAAAAATATAGGCTAGTATATGGTAAAGCAAGCGATCCATTAACAAAGTAATGACCTTTCAAGCCAGAAGACAACCTTGTCCAGTAACGAACTGCTTAATGAAATTATTACCTCAGCAGCATAATTACAACAAGCCTTTTGCCAGAAACCACAAAGAGTCGGGCAGACTCTGCCCATCAGGCTTGAATTTGGGTGCTCTCAGCTCCACCGCTCCATTTCAGAGCAAGGAAAGAGCCATGCACGTGTGCGGAACACCCTCAGCCCGGCACGGGGGGCTCAACCACCAGGGCAACGCAAACTGGTATCAGGTTTAGTTTATTTGACAGGCTGAGAAAGTTGGTATCGTTCAGCCTGGAGAAGAGAAGGCTCTGGGGAGACCTTATAGTGGCCTTCCAGTACCTGAAGGGGGCCTCCAGGAGAGATGGGGAGGGGCTGTTTGCAAGGGTATGTAGCGATAGGACGAGGGGCAATGGTTTTAAACTAGAGCAGGGTAGGTTTAGTTTAGACATTAGGATGAAGTTCTTTACAATGAGAGTGGTGAGACACTGGAACAGGTTTCCCAGAGAGGTGGTGGCGACCCCATCCCTGGAGACATTCAAGGCCAGGCTTGATGAAGCTCTGAGCAATCTGATCTAGTTAAAGATGTCCCTGCTTACTGCAGGGACCTTTAAAGGTCCCTTCCAACCCAACACATTCTATGATTCTATGATTTTATGACTCTATGATTCTATGATTTAGGTAACGGGATTAGTTATCGTACATGTATGCACCTGCCGCTATGCCCCATGCCCGTCCCAGGGAAGAGAGTGCTAGAGTTACTGGAGAAATGCCATCAGTTACACACAGGTAAAGAACAGGTTGGAGGGACTGTTCTCATATGCCTCGTCCCATATGAAGGACGAGCACTATGTTCCTCAGCTGCAGCCATCGCTGGTTTGGGGTACGCTTAGTGGTGGGCTTCAAACAGGTAACGCTCCCGGCCTCTGACAGAGACAAATCTCGACATTGTGGATGCACAGCAACTTTGAAAACATTCTGACTGATTTTCCTGACAAGATGCACAAATCTTTCTCGCTCTTGACTTCAGCAGAGACTCCAAACCAAAATAAGCATCCTGCACTGAAAGTAGGGAAGCCCCATCCTCGGCCAAGTGGGTGTTCCAGGTTCCCACCACTCCAATAACAGATCATTTTTAAATCAACCCCCCAAAAAACCCTGAAGATCTCCCAGGGGCACTAAACACAACAGTTTGATCCTTTTTCATCCAGTAGGGTAAAATGTGATGTTATGACTAGCTGTATTTCAGGGAGAAACCTCCTGTGGCAATCCTAAAGCTACCTTACTTTCAGAAGAAAATGTTGAAAATTGCAAATCTATCACTTCAGACCTTACGCTGTTTCTGTACCGACAAATGTAATGGCACTTGTCACAGTGCGCTTTTTTGGATACTTATCTGCAGAGAAATTATATTGCCCTAAATTAGGTTTTTAAGATAAACGCACATGCATGTGCTGTTTATTGTACTTTGAAAATAAAAAAAAAAAATAATGTCGAGCACAGAGAAAATTCTTCAAACTGCATTTGGAGGGTGACCTAAGATGTGGGAAAGTTGTCTATTGCTTATGTTATTTTTTCACCCACTTTTGAGTGCTTTGAGGCTACATTTCCCCTGAGTTATGACAGATATTGCCACCCACCTTAGTTCTTCCTGCCTCTGCCCTAACAGAACCTCTTTGTTGTTTTATCTAATCAGATTCAGAGGCCCTGCAAGACTTGGCTCTTTCAGACTGTTCAAAGCAGTTATATTTCTTATTTCCCAGGCTTCAGAAGAACTAAAAATAACCAAGTGAAAATCTGAAATGCAAAGCTAATATTCTTGCCAGTGTTAAGCAGATATGTTGTCAGGATTAACGAGAGATTTTACAGATCTGAAAAAT
Source organism: Dromas ardeola (assembly GCA_013398915.1). Taxonomy (NCBI): domain Eukaryota; kingdom Metazoa; phylum Chordata; class Aves; order Charadriiformes; family Dromadidae; genus Dromas; species Dromas ardeola. Next base: position 379,868 of record VYZM01018850.1, on the reverse strand, counting down.
TTGAATAAACCAGAACACTTAATTTTTCTTTGCTGAGTTTTCTGAGTTTAATCTTTCCTAAGCCACTAAGAATTTTTTATAAAAATATTTACCTTAATTTTTTCTGAACTGAAGATATGTGGCGTGTCTTCACGCAAAGAGAAAAATTTATTATAAAACTTTCTATATACAAAGGAGAATATTCATGGACGATGAGGGTTTGCAGATCAAACGACTTTGGGGTGAAAACGACCCAAGTTTGTGTCGAGTAGGAATCATAGGTGTGTCGCCTGATGCCAAGTACGGAGAATTTTCACTGGCAAAGAAGGACCCGCAGTAGGCATAGGGCAGGATCGTTAGGCTAGTTCAAATGTGCTACGGTTTTATTTTTAATGTACAATAAACGGCACATGCATGTGTGTTTATCTTAAAAAGATGGTGACACCAGCCATCTTTGTATCTATCTTTGCACAATAATCTTCCCAGGATTTGTAACAGCTAATAACAGGAGGGATCTTGCTCCACTGGCTGGATTATGCAGTAGAGCAATGTTTCCCAACAAGTTTATAGAGAATCAGGAAATGGAAGAAAAATCAGTGTTCAATGTTGGCAGATGCACTTCTTTTAAGCTGAGAGAGTGAGATGCAGCTATAATTACTGACTGCAAACATTCACCCTCCTGAAGGAACTTTTAACTGCTTACATTTGCTGGCAGTAGCACAGTTTTCTCTAGGATGGGGAAGGGTTTATTCCTGCAGCCAGTCATTACAACAACTCTGCGCTCCCCCTCTTCCAGAGGAACCAAAAAGTTGGCAGCACAGGGCTCAACATTAAGGCAATTAAGTATTTACACAAATGAGCCAAAGGGAGGATCCGTTTTCGAAAAGTCTGAGAAACAGTGCATGTCTGCTAACTTCCAGAAAGCGGGAAATGGCCGGCAACATGACAGCCCAGCTTCCAAACTTGCAGCTCCATCCAAGGGATGCCAGCTTGAAGCAGAAATAAGATTAGTGACCGGTCTAAGCCTCCAGAATAATTTGAAACACGACACAGAATTTAGTTCTCAGCCCGTGGAGAAACTGCATGATGGAAAAGAGCCGGCGGGTAAGACGCTAAGCTGAGTTCAGGCTAGCTACTGTAATGCAGTCAACCATAACTCTGTCCCTCGGGATGTGAGGACTATGGTTAATCAGTGGCGGAACAAAGTAAGACCTGCAGTGAAACAGAAGTGAAAGTATTAAAAATGATCTTTTAAACTGAAATCATAGTTACGTGAACTATTTTATAACTAATCTAAATTTAACATTGTCAAACTACTGTTTTCTCTCACACAAAACACAGTTCCACATAATCTTTCCATTTTTGGTGCAACTTGTGCTTTTATGGAAGGCTTTTCCTTTTTCTGATACGTATACTGGAAAGCGTTTTTATTGCATTGTCATGTAAGGAAGTATTATCACAGTGGGCATGCACAGAGAATGCCGTTTTAACTTCTTAATTCACCACTGTTTGTTTGCTTTTCATTCAGTATGAAACTGTTAACCTTTAAAAAAACATAACTAAGAATATGGCTAAATATTTATTTTCATAATCTCATATTTCACATATTTGCAAGTTCAGCACTGAAATACTATCTAATGCAATGCCTCAGCCAAAGTGGATGTGGCAGACATTTTGTTTCTTTTTTATTTGATGTCGTTTTCCCCATTGACATTTATGGATGATACGAATCTGAATTTAGACATGCAAAAACAAAAGTATGGATACTTTATCCCTTTTAATTTTACCATTAATTGCTTGAAATTATGAGACTAATACATGAAGCCTTACATTTTAGCAATCTGGAAGAAAAAAAATGTGTCAAGTGTACACATGCCACACATTTAAATGAGAAGCCAATGACTACAGCAGCAAAATCTGGTTTCATGGAAGTCAACAAAGGCTTCCCACCCATGTCAGCAGAGCCAGAATTTTACCTTGTAACCTGGGGCTCTTGACCAGCAGGATCCGTTTCAGAATCTGTGACCACCCTTCTGCTTTATTAGTATCACCACTCAAATTGCCACGTTCCTGGCTGAAATTCATGACTAGCCCCGGTCTCCGTTTTTTTTAAGCTCCACCGTTAAAAGGTCTTGAGAAAACTGCTCCAACTGGTTGGCATTAGAAGGAAATGAAAATCTTTTAAGTGGCTATTGTGCATGTCACTTGAATGCACTGGATGACATTTCAACACCACGCAATGCCTCCTCTCCACCACAGTCATCCAGAGTGGTTTGGGTTTTTTTTTTCCTTTCCATATGGGCACTGAGGTTTCCAACAAGATTGATCCCCCTGCACATTTTTCTATACTTTGTACAAGCCTCTTTGAACATATTTCTGCAAGCAGAAAGGCCTCAATGTGCAACAGTTTTTTAGCAGCTTGCAGGACTGAGCCCTTGATGTGATTATTTGATTATATATGAAGTAACCCTCATGATCAATGAATGATGTCACGGCTATCACTTTGAAGTTAACAGCAAAATTTGCATTGGCTTAAATCTGAGCAGGATCAAGGCATGCAGCATCAGACTGACATCCCTTAATTAGTTTCCATATTTCTCTTTAAATGCTCGTGCTTCACTCCATGCTTTTTCATGAGACAAGAGAAAAGAGCAAATGCTGGAAACTGATGTTTTCACCAGCAGTAGGCTGTCACACTTAACAAATTGTTCTAGTATATTAGTTTATGGGGGCATCCTGTCCTTGATCAGCTCCCACATTTCCCATAGACAGCAGCAGAAGTTGCGCACAAAGGCGAAATAAATGACCCACACTTTGCAAATGGAAATACAATACTCCATCTGCAGACAAAAGGCCTGACTGAAAGAAGCGCTGCAGCACCTTTAGCAAAGCAATTCCTATAGACTTGGGTGGAAAGTACAGAGCCCATATTTTTTTGGCTTCTTTGAATATAAACTGTAATTTATACTTGCATTAAAAAATCTGGGATATATAAAGGCCATATTGGAAGCACAGTCTTTATCTCTCAAGCTAACAGGAAATGAGAGACAGTAATAGGATTTTAACTAGTTTCTCACTTGCGATGAGTATCCAACACTCGCCGAAGAAAACTTCCTTTCAAAATCTTTTCATTCCGACTCTGCGCAACAGAGAATCAAAATGCGTGTGTGTGTGTATGTGTGTGTGCACGCGCGAACAATGTTCATTTGTATTCTTAAGTGAGCTTGTTTTATTTTGCCATTTACTAAATGCTGGCGTAAAAATTCCTGAAGCAACGTGACTCTCACAACAAACACAACTGACAGACCCTCGCTGGAGAGCACATGCAAGCACAGACTGCAATTGTTCTGTGGTTATTTGAGAGACAGTGGTCAGGGAAACAGGGGTCATTAATTTCTCTGCATATTTTAAACATTTCCAGAGATGCGCTAAAATGTATTAAAAGCACAGCAGCCGACATCTAAGGCTGAAACATTAGAAAAGCTTCAGGAGGGGATTTCTGTGGAAGAGCGAGAAGAGATGGTTTGGGTTTGACCTTTGCATTAGGGAAAGAGCTTTTAACGCTTTCCATCCTGCTCTTGGAAAATATCAGCTGAACGACTTGCTACAAAGATGATCAGGAGACTGGAGCATCTCTCTTACGAGGAAAGGCTGAGAGACCTGGGTCTGTTTTGCCTGGAGAAGGCTGAGAGGGGATCTCATCAATGCTTATAAAAAATCTAAAGGGCGGGCATCAAGAGGATGGGGCCTGTCTCGTTTCAGCGGTGCCCAGTGACAGGACAAGGGGCAACAGACACAAACTGGAACACAGGAAATTCCGTCTCAACACGAGGAAAAACTTCTTTATTTTGAGGGTGCCAGAGCACTGGAACAGGCTGCCCAGAGAGGTGGTGGAGTCTCCTTCTCTGGAGATATTCAAAGCCTGCCTGGAGGTGTTCCTGTCCAACCTGCTCTAGGTGACCCTGCTCTGGCAGATGATCTCCCAAGGTCCCGTCCAACCCCCACCATTCTGTGATTCTGTGACTTCTGGCGCAGCCTGCCCCTCAGAAACCTGAGGAACAGACCTTGGCTGCAGGTGGCCACAGCTTTAGCCCCACAGGCTCCGTGACCAGGAGCACGGGTACTGCTCTGCCGGGCCTGGCATCGCCGCCAAACGGAGGAATAAACCGAGTTTGGTTTTAATCCCGCCGCTTTA